>JASTWP010000496.1:0-105000 GCA_030770255.1 Temnothorax ravouxi
ATAAGATCTAATTAATATTTATGATTTAATATAATAATATTTATTTAATCCTTGCCTTGCGGTTTAGGATGACTTCCGTCAACCCTTACATAAATTTACGCTTTCTCCTCCTACATACATACATACATTTACATTTCATTTACTAGCATTCTGTCTTTCCATTTCCCCTCCCACTATTTTCCTCCGTCCCCTCCCCCCCTCCGCTTCTCTTCTAACCTTTTCTATCCATTTCATTACCTCCAGTCCATTTCCTTCCTCTCCTAAAAATACTTCTAACTGTATCTCATTTTTTGTCGCTTCGCATTCTTTTAGTATATGTTCCATATTCTCCTCTTCTCTTTGGCATATTCTGCATCTTCTATCCTCTTCCCCTCTCCAATGTTCACTGCTTTTTACCTCGCTCCCACATCTGTATCTGGCTATCAACATTCTATCTTTTTTCTTCTTCTTCCCTAGTAAATACTTTGGTAGCTCCTCTGTTACAATCTCTTTATAATTGCTATTGTATCTTGACTCGTTTATCCTTATTTGTCTCTCTTCCCTCTCTCCCTCCTCTATCTTCCTTACGAGGTTCTCCGCCGCCTCCCCGTCCTCTACCTCCATTTCTCTCCCTAGCTGCTCCTTTTCCATTCCTGCCTTCTCTATTAGTTCTCTTCTCTTCATCTCCCATTTGCTTTCCTCTTTCCTTGGCCTGCTCCTCTCTAGATCTTTTATACATGCTTGAACTATTTTCTTTTCTGACTGTCTCGCCTTCTCCTCGTACCTCACAGCTCTCCTTATTGCCCTCATTTTTATTTCCTTTATTTTGGCCTCTTCCGATATTATGTAATTCGGGGTTCTTCTATCCAATCCTAAAATCCATTTAACGTACTTTCTTTTTATTTTATCTAATCTGCTTTCGTATAACCACCCCCATATTTCGGCTCCATATAATGCCACGCTTTCTACCAGTGCCTCAAACATTTTCATCCTTCTCCCGAAATCCTCTTTAAATATTCTCTCGCCTATGCTCCATGTCCTCTTCATCGCTATTGTAGCCTTTTTCATCCTATCCTTTATATGATTCTCCGCTCCTCCATTCTTCTGTAGTATATATCCTAGATACTTTATTTCTTTGACCTCCTCTATTTCCTCCTCCCCCCATTTTTATGCCCTTTTCTTCCCTCTCCCCCCCGCTTTCTCGAACACCATTATTTTTTATTTCTCTGGGCTCAAACTCAAGCCTTTTCCTTCCAAATACTTCTTGAATCTTCTCATCATTTCCTTCAATTCCGCCTCTCTCGTCGCCATTAACACTACGTCATCCGCGTATGATACCGTCCAGAATTTTTCCTTCCCTATCACCAGTCCTCCTGCTTGTCCTTTTTCCATTCCTTCCTCTAAATCCATGATGTATACATTGAATAGATTCGGGCTCAACGGGCAACCCTGTCTCAGTCCATTTATTGTCCAAAATTCCTCTGTCTTCTTGTCTCTTATCTTCACTACATTTCTCGTTTCTTTATATGTCTCCATTATTCTTCGCCTCAAATTAACTTCAATTCCTATCTTCTTCATTATTTCACTCAGTTTTCTTCTATCCACTTTATCGAAAGCTGCTCTGAGATCTACAAAGAATGCAAAAATCTTTCCACTTTTCTTACTCAGCTCCTTATTCGCTACATAGTTTACTGTATATACTGCATCCATCGTTCCTCTATTCCTTCTAAACCCGAATTGCACTTCCCTTAACTTAGACTCTATCTCTTTCTCCAATCTGGCATTTAGGATACTTGCATATATCTTGTACGCCGTATTCATTAGCGTAACTCCTCGGTGATTTTTTGGGTCGTTTCTCTCTCCTCTTTTGTATATTGGGCTAATCATACCTTTATTCCAATCTCCCGGTATACCCTCTCCTTTCCAGATTCTGTTAATTAGCTTCAGGAATTCTTCGCCTACATCCTTTTGCATAAATCTCCACGCCTCGTTCTCAATCCCGTCCTCTCCAGTTGCCTTTCCCATCTTCAGTTTCTTTAGTACTTCGATCACCTCCTCCCTTGATATTTCTTCGACTCCGTTTATACTCTCCGTCCTCGTGCCGTCTTCTTCTTCCTCGTCTTCTATGTCTAGCACCACTCTTTCCTCCGTCCCTCCTAACATTTTCATGAAGTGGTCTCTCCATTCCTCCATTTGTATCTCCTCGCTTATCCCTTCATTTTTCTTTTTCTTATATTTATTTATATACTTCCAGGCTTCCGCTTCGTTTTTAATGTTCCTTATCCTTTCTTCTTCCTCGCTTTCGTGCCTCTTCTTCTGCTCCTTACACCATTCCTTGTGCTCCTTTCTTTCCCTCACAAACTCTTCTTTTCCGATCCTTCCCTTTTTCCAGTTCCTCATCGATTTTCTCAGCCTTCTTTTCCTTTCCTTCCATTCTTTATTATACCATTCTCTTCTTCCTAATCTCCATGGTATTATTCTTTTCTTATGCTTCGTTATAGCGCTCTTTACTTTTTCTTTCATCTCCTTCCAGATATCTTCCGTATCTGTTTGTGTACTCGCCCATCCTTCACAATTCTCATGATATTCTTTCCTCCCTTCTTCTGTCCAGTCGCTTCTTTCTAATTCTATTTCTTTCTTCCTTCCACTTGCCTTCATCACCTTTGGTCCCATCAACTCCACCTCCAGCGGAACATGATCCGATTCCGTTCTAATTCCTTCTTCCACCATATTTATTTCTTCTCCTGCTCTATCATTCCCTATGACATAGTCTATAACCGATGATCCCAAATCTCCTATATAAGTCCATCCCCCTTCTCTTCCGAAACTCCCGTTTAATATCGCCCATCCTCTTTCTTCTACTTTTTCTATTAGTATACGTCCTTCCCTGTTTATAACTTTATCCACCGAGTTTCTGGTCTCGCTCCTCTTTTCTATCTCTTCTTCCTCATTCATCGGTCCTCCTCTGCTTCCCGTTCTCGCATTGAAATCACCTCCTACTAGCAACCATTCTTCGTCCTCTTCTTGTATCTTCTCCCTTAGTGTATCCATCGTATCTTCCATCTTTTGACTGTATAACGTGATTATTCTCCATTTGTTTCCATTATATTCTACTTTCATTTCTGCCACTTCGTCGCTAATCTCCCTATTCTCTACCAATTTCAAATTCTTGTTGACCGCTGTTATTATCCCCCCGTTTGCTCTTCCTTTTCTGTGTTCTCTTTTCGCTGGTATACAATTCCAAATAAATTTACTGGACAGTTTATTTTTAATCTTCCTCCATTTATCGTCCTCCACCCATGTCTCCACTAGACCTATCACATCAAAATTTTCCAAATAATCCCATGTTTCCTCACATTTCTTAATTAGTCCCGCTACGTTCCAGAAGCATATCCTTAATCCCCCCTCCTTTTCCGCCTTATTCTCTTCTTCTCCCTCCTCTCCCACTCTCCCTCTCTCCCTCTCCCAGTCTTTATTCTTCTCTACTCTTTCTGAAAAACATCTCTGTTTTCCAGCCTTTCGGTGCTTTCATTCCATTTCTTTTCACAATTGTCTATCCATATTCTTTGGTATCCCACCGTTGCTTTCTTCCCCTTCTCTCTCTCCGCCTTTACTATACTCCATAGCTGCTTTTGTATTTGCCTCTCTGTTGCCGTCAGATCATCATCCATATATATCTTTCTTGCTCTTCCTATCTCCTTCCTCTTTGACATTACTTCTTTTTTATCCTCCCATCTGTTAAATCTGACTAGCGTCATTTTGTATTCTCCTCGGCCAATTGTCTGCACCTCCTCCACTTCCACCTTCTTTTTGGAGATTTCTTCAAGTAATTTCACCATCCTCTCCCTTCCTTCACCTCCACTTTCTACTTTTATTCCTTTTACAATTATGTTATTCTTCCTTCTTCTCCTTTCGGCTAATTCAGCGTTTCTTTCCATCTCTTTCACTCTCTCCATTAGTTCTCTGCTCTCCAGCTTTTCGCCTCCGCACTTCTCCGCTTTTTGTGCTTTCTCCTCCAACTGTTTTATTCTGTTTTCTAAATTCGCTTTTTGCCCTTCCCAAAGCATTTCTCTCTTTCTATAATCCTCCCTCAGGACGTGTATTTCTTTCATTATCTCTTCTTTATCCTTCTTTCTTTCTCTTTCTTGTTCCTCCATTTTCGCCAAGATTTCTTTCAGTATTCTTTCCGCCTCCATGCCTTCTTCTTTCCCTTCCTCTCTTTTTATTTTGTTTGGCGGCGATCTTATTGCTCTTTTTTCTTTACTGAAATTTTCCAGTATTTCCTTTTCGGCCCTTTCTGCTATTTCTTTTTCTTCCTCTCTTCCTCTTTTTCTTATGTATTCTACAATTGTTCCCTGGCTTCCTGTCCTATCTCTTACTCTTGACAGCTCCTCCGCTCTCGTGGGCCTGCCTCCTGTAGTTCTACCTTTTTCCATCGTCCCCTTCTCCTTCTCGTCTTTAGTATCTTTTTTCTTGTCTTCCCCCTCCTTCTCATCCATCTCAGTCTTCTTCTCGTTTTTGTTCACATTCAGGCATTCCGATTAATCGAGAACCGCCGACCTCCGCGCGCGACTACCGCGAAACACGACAGTCAGTAGCGTAAAACCTGTTTGTCGACGGCGCCGGAAGGCAACCGGGAGTGACGACGTAGAGCACCAGAAGGCCGGCTCTGTCCCTGTCCTTATCTTTCTCTCTCTCGCTCTCGCTCTCCTTTTCTCTCTCTCACGCGAGCGAGGCATCTCGGCAAAAGAAGAACTCGACTCCGTCGATCGGCACCGCGGGCCCACGTATCGCGCAACACCGACGTATCGGGTTGCTCCACGGACAGGAAGGGCGATCCGTATTGTCTCGAATCTCGGCTCTCCCCGAGCAGAGGATTTTCACGCTAGAAAGCGGCCGTCCAGCAGGGCGATACCATCTTATATGACTTTACTTCGACGACGAGGTAATTTGCATGCACAGATATGCAGGACGGACTGCAGATATAAATTGGCGTTGTGGGGGCTGAGCTGCGGCCGAATTTCGGGGATTCTGTGTGCTGCGACTATTTAGAGGTTAGGCGATAGAAGCGGAAACAAGCACGGAGAAACCGAAGCCAGAGCACCGCGTCGATAAAGAAGAGAGTGACAGGAGGAAAGAGGTGCTGAAGAGATAACAAAAATATTTATTGATTTACGCCAATCTAAATTCAAATCAATTTTAATTTGACAATACAAACTAAAATTAATAATGAAAAAGAAACCACAATAAAACAAGTACATCTCTGAAATATTTTTGAGCAAGATTAATATTTCCTTTTTTTTAGCTTTTTATAACATTAAATAAATATATTTTATAATACCATAAAACTTACTTAAACAAATAAATTACTAATAAAATTCTTAGTAAATTCCTTTTCAGCACTCTCTCTACTTCCTCCCATCCTATCTTTTTCCTTTTTCTCCACTTCCCCCTCTTCTCATTACCCCATGCTTTCTTACTCTCTCTCTCACCTTTGACTTCTGCCCCTTTCTAACTGAATCTAGATGCTTAAACTCCCCACCTTTTTTTATTTCTTACCCTTTCCATCACCATTTTCCTTTCTTCTGCCTCCATCTCTTTCTAAACCTTACTATGTTTGTCTTGTTTACATTCAATTTCAACCCCCTTATTCCTCTCTAAATACTTATCTAAACCTATTCAAACAATCATTTCATTCCCTCCTCATCCCTCTGCTAGACATTACTACATCGTCCGCATACCATAGTACCCTTAGTTTTTCTTCTCCTATTCTGTACCCCTCCCATTCTGTCTCTTCCCAGCTTTATCTGTATGTCCGCCACCAGTAGTTGAACAGCATTAGACTCAAATTTTTTTCTGTATTTTTCCTCCACCCTCACTACATTTCCTTGTTTTCTCGTATATTTCCATGATCCTCTTTCTTAACCTCTCATTTTACCCCTGTTTTTTTCGAACATTTTTTCCCAAAACCCTACTGTCCACTGAATCAAATGCCGCCCTTAGATCTGCAAAAGCAACCACCTTCTTTTTCTTCTTTAATCGCTTCCCTATCGCATAATGCAGTGTGTAAACGTTGTCCACCACTCTTCTCCGCTTCTTAAACCCCTGTCTGGCTTTCTGGTATCATCCTCTTCTCCTCCATCTCTTCCCTCAACCTATTTGCTAATACCGACGTATACACTTTGTACGCCGTCGGCATCAGCGTAATCCCTCTATGCTCACTCACCTCTTTTGCCCCTTTTTTTCGTTATCCAAATCACTACTCCGTCCTTCCACGCCTCTGAGAAACCCTCTCCTTTCCATACTTTTCTGCATATTTCCCATAACTCCTTTCTTAACCACTTCCCCCATAACTTTACACTTTATTTCCTATCTTGTCCTCTCCCACTGTTTTACCACTTTTTTCTTTCCCACTTTCCCACTTTTTTTCTTCAGTACTCTCTCTACCTCCTCCCCTTTCTCTACTTCCTTTCCGCCCCCTGCTCTGCCACCTCTCCTTCTCCTTCGCTTGTGTTCCGTTCCTTCTAACATCTTTCTAAAGTATTTATCCCACTCCTCTATTGTTATCTTCTTATTAATTTATACCCCTTTTTTCCTTTCCTCGTTTATTACTTTCCGCACTTGCTTTTCTGTTTTCGCCTCTCTGGCCTCTTCTAGTAGATTTTTCCTTTTTTTCTTTCTTTTTCTTCTCACACATTTTTTATACTCCTTTTTTTCTCTCTTATAATATTCTTTGTGTTTTTTCTTTTTTTTAGTCTCTCAATAACATTTCTACCTCCTTCCTCACTTTTCTACAGTCCCCATCCCACCATCTTCTCTTTCCTTCTGCCCCTCTTTTTACTCTTCTCACCGTTACTTTCCTCTTAATTCTTTCTGTCAACTTTTTGACCTCTTCGTCTATTGCCATTCTACCTATTTCTACCTCCTCCGTCCTTCTTCTAAACTGCTCTCTCGCCTCTTCCGACCAGTCCGTCTTTTCCACCCACCCCTCTTCTTTCGCTATTGTCTCTCTCCTTTTACCAACCCCCCCTTTATCCACCCGTATTGCTACTAATTAGTGATCCGAATCTATCTCACACCCCACCTCCAATCTTGTCACTCTTTCTCAAGCCTTCCCATCTCCTATTGCGTAATTGATCACTGTTTCCCCCGTTCCTCCTGTAAAAGTCACTTCCCCCTCTTCATCTCCCTTCTTTGTTCCGTTCATAATTCCCCACTCTTCTTTTTCCACTTATCTAATCAGCCCTCTCCCTTGCCTATTTATCATTTTACCTTTCAATTTTTCTTCAACTCCCCCTTTTCCATCCTCCAGCACTCCTTTCTCCCCTGTTCTCGCATTGAAATCGCCCTTCACTATTCATCTCTCCTTTTTTCCTTCCTTCTTTTATACCGATTTTATCTTACCCATTATCTTGTCCAAGTTGCCGGTTACGTAAACTGTTGCCAATTTCCATTTCTCCTTCTTTTATCTTACTTTCATAATCATTAAACCCTCCCCTCCACCCATTCTTTTTTCTCTTCTAACTCTTTTCTGACTCCCATCATTATCCCACCTATTGCCCTTCCTTTTCTTCCAATTCTTTCTTTGTTTGCACCCTGTATTCTCCAGTTGAATTCCTTTGGCACCTTATTCTTCATTTTCTTCCCATTTCTCCTGTTCCGGCCCCGTCTCCACCAACCCCACAACATCCCACTCTTTTATCCTTTCCCAAAACCCTTCCTGTTTTCCCTTCACTCCCGCTACATTCCAAAAGCCTATCTTTAAACTTCCTTCCCGTTTCTTTCCCTCCTCTTTTCTCCTGCATTTCTCTTTTTCCCTTCCTCCTTTCTCCCCTTTTTTTCTTCTTTTTCACTCTTTTTTACTTTCCCCATTCTCTCTTTCACCTCCTTCCTCTCAGCCTTACCACACTTTCTTCCTCCCTACTCTTCCTTTTTCTCCTCTTCTCTTCGCCCTTCCTTCCCATTGTTTTTCCTTTACCTCACTACCGTCTTTTTTCATTTTTCCGTCTCCCTCTCTTTTACTCTTTCCCTCCTCCTCTGTTCCTCCTTTTCGCCTCTTCTTCTTTTTGCTCCTCTCTCATTTCTCTATCCAAATCTTTCCGTACTTTACCCAGGCTCTCCTCCTATTCCTTCTCTCCTTTTCAATTATCCTCTCTAGGCTCCATTGCATTTTTCTTTCCTTAAATTCATTGTTATGTCATCCTCTATTCTTTCCATCCTCCCTTTCAACACATTTTTCTTCTGCATTACCTCTCTTTTTCTTACTCTATCTTTTAGTGAGTAAGAAGCCAAGGCGGTAAGGATCAGACGCTGATCTTGGGGCGTAAATTCAATAGAATTTATTATTTCTCTTCATTCCAAACATACGAAACGTTTCGGCTCAGCTCTGAGCCATCTTCAGCCGTTACAATAATTAGAGCGTTCTCACTTTTTTATGGCGAGTTTCATGATTCGACGGTCAGAAACACAGACTCAAAGATTCATATCTGTAAATATGTCAGGATAAAGTTGTAATTTTGAAAAGAATCTTATGAAACTCACCATTCGGTCTGAAAGCCAAAGAGTAGCAATATACAATTTAAAAATGAACGGCGAGACTAAACGATCTCGTCGGCGCAGCAATCAACAGAGTGAATTTATTACAGCAACAAAATTAATCTTAGACTCAACGTATTTTCGGTTCGACAATGTTATTTTTAAACAGAATTTTGGTTCTCCCATGGGCTCTCCATTCTCTCCCATTGCGGCGGACATGGTAATGCATGACTTGGAAAGTAGGGTTTTGCGACAAATTGCATTTGAGGTCCCGTTTTATTTTAGATATGTAGATGACATAGCGCTTGCTGTACCTTTTTATGCTATTGACACAATCCTTTATTTATTCAATTCTTATCACCCTAGACTACAGTTTACCATTGAAGTTGGAGGTGACAGACTGAATTTTTTAGACGTAACAATCATTAAAAATGAGAATAAGTTGGAATTTGATTGGTTCCATAAACCAACATTTTCGGGTCGGTACCTCAATTACATGTCACAGCATCCTATTAATCAAAAAAAGAGGCACGCTTATGGGCATGGTAGATAGGGCCTTTTTACTATCTCACCCGAAATTCCATTTAAAGAATATCAAATTCATAATAGATATTCTTCTACAAAATGATTACCCGATTACTTTTATTTTTAATACAATTAATACCAGAATCAAATTTTTACTGAATAAACATACACGTTTATAAGCCGAATCGCCATCCATGACCGAAGAGGAACGATGTTCCTGGTTCACGATTCCATTTGTTCCAGGGGTGTCAGAGGAATTTAAGAGGGTAGTTCAAGACTTAAATGTCAAATTGTCATTTTACAGCCTAAATAAACTCAATAAATTTATAAAAGCACAGAAAGACACTCTCCCAACTCTATCTAATAAAAATGTTGTGTATAAAATATCTTGCAAAGATTGCGACGCATCATACGTAGGTCAAACGAAAAGACAGTTAAAAACACGTATCTCAGAACATCGCAATCATATTAATAGAAATACAACGTCTCTTTCAGTTATTACAGAACATAGATTGAAACGTGATCACGAATTCGACTGGGAGAGTGTCGAAATTTTAGATAAAGATTTCTCTCTAGAAGATTAGTCTCGGAGATGACTCACATAAAACTACAGAAGAATGGTATCAATTTGCAAAGCAACACGGATTTTTTGAATCATGCATACACCACTGTACTGAGTAAATTATAGATTGCGCCTACGAACATTGTATCATTATTATTGGTACACGTAATATTGTGACGTCGCCAGAACTCTGCACGACCATTGGTCCTTCCGATACCTATTAATTTGCTGTTAACTCACTATGTATATTTCGCGCTCATGTTTTGACGTTCGACTCGTTTCTCCTTCGAGATACCCTCACATCATTGTTGATTGCTGCGCCGACGAGATCGTTTAGTCTCGCCGTTCATTTTTAAATTGTATATTGCTACTCCTTGGCTTTCAGACCGAATGGTGAGTTTCATAAGATTCTTTTCAAAATTACAACTTTATCCTGACATATTTACAGATATGGATCTTTGAGTCTGTGTTTCTGACCGTCGAATCATGAAACTCGCCATAAGGAAGTGAGAACGCTCTAATTATTGTAACGGCTGAAGATGGCTCAGAGCTGAGCCGAAACGTTTCGTATGTTTGGAATGAAGAGAAATAATAAATTCTATTGAATTTACGCCCCAAGATCAGCGTCTGATCCTTACCGCCCTGGCTTCTTACTCATTGAACTATTGGGGGTCCTTATTCATGATTCTATCTTTTAGCTTAACTAAAACCATCTTCTCTTTCCCCGTCTTTCTTCTTATTTCTTTTACTTTCTCTATTCCTTTCTCCATCCCCATCTCTAGCCATAACTTCTTTATCGCTTTCTTTCGCCTTCCCTCCTCTACCTCCACCCCTTTCACTACTACATTGTTCCTCTTTCTGTCTCTCTTTTCTAACTCTCTCTATCTTTCCAGCTCTCTTACCTTCGCTTCCATTGCTTTAATTATCTCTTTTTCCTATCTCCCACTTTCCTTCCTTTTTCACTTTTCCCTGCCCTTCCTTCCTCCCATCTCTCTCCTTCTCTATACTCTCCAGCTTTCCTCTCAACTCTCCTATCTCCTTCTTTAATTCCTCCCTTTCCTTCTACGATTTCACTTCTCTCTCCTCCACATCCCACATCTTCCTAATCTCATCTCTTATCATTTCTCTCTCTTTCTTGCTTTCTACCTTCTATCCCTTGCTCTGTTCTTTCCTTAATTCCCGTATTTCCTCCATCATTTTACTCATTATTTCTATCATCTGTTCTTTCCCCTCTGGCGATCTCACCATTTTTCTACTCCTTTTAAACGTCTCTTTCTCCTCTCCTCTTCACCCTTCCTCTCTTTTTCTTTTAAAATATTCATCTATACTCCCCTTACTACATAAACTCGCACTTCTCTTTCTCTCTTTCTCTGTGCTAGCCACCTTACCTATTCTACCTGTCATCTTTTTGAGCTCCTTCTCCGCTTTATCCTTCCGCTAACCACCCGCTTCCACTCCTACACCGAAAGTCCCTCTTTTTCTCTTATTAATGAATCACATATTATTTTATTTTTCAGATTTCCTTGTATTTTTTCAATCTTTTTCCTTCTTACTCATTCTATCTTATATTGTTTTATTTTATTTTATGCACTCTCAGTTACGTTCTTCCACCACTATCTTTATGTAGTCTCCTTCCACTAGCTTTATATAGTTCCCTTCATTCTCATCTATTCTGCATTATTTTTCTAATTTTATTGCATTTTACTGCTTTATTATCTCTCATTCTTCTTTATTCTTACTTGTTCTTACTCATAATGTTTCATTTTTACTCATTGTCTTCTCTTCATTTCTCTCATATTTTTTATTTTCTCTGATTCTCTCAGATTTTTGTTCATGTCCTATTATTCAATTTTATCCTCATCCATTTTTTTAAATTCATATCCTGTCGACCTAATTCTGTCTCTTCGCATTTTACAGCCATTTTTTCTTATTCTCACTAATTCTCTCTTTCTCGCTCTTTTTCTCCCCTATCTCTCTCCCTCTCTCCCTCTGCCTCTCTCTGCCACTCTCTGCCTCTCTCTCTCTCTCTTTTTCTTTTTCTCTTCCTCTCTTCCTCTCCCCCTTCCTCTTCATTTCCCTCCCTCCCCCTCTCCCTCTCTCACCCTTCTTTTTCCCTCCTCCCTTCCTCTCTCTCTCCCTCTCTCTCTCTCTCTCTCTCTCTCTCTCTCTCCCCCTCTCTTCTCTCTCCCTTTTCCTCTCTCTTCTCTCCTCTGTCTCTTGGCTCTCCTCTTAAAATTAATCCCGATATCTCAATATTTGCGAAAGTTAAAGCACACGGAGATTTCTAAAAAAATTGAGCTCGATATCTCAAAATTTACGGAAATTAGGGCAATCATGTAGATTTTTTCAAATAGAAATCGGTAACCCCTTCATTATTAGCAATTTTTATTAATTCTATTATAGTCTTCAGTTTTTTCTACCCTTATTTCATATATAATTCGTTAAGATTTAGTTGATCAGTTCGGGAGTTATAGAAATTTCTGTAAATTTGGCACAGTCATACATACATACATACATACACACATACCGACATTTTTTTAAATGCAATATTTCGACGTTTTAAAACACTCTAAACATATTGACATCAAAAACTAAAAAAAAAAACAATCTTTTTTTTGTTTCTTCCACCACTATTTTATATATAATTCTTTTAAATTTGGTTGATTAGAGCCAACTTTATACGCAATCAAAGGTTCATATACGAATTTACGAAAACAAAGCTTCCTCTATGAGGAAGCAAAACAAATAAAGAAGCTCTCAAAAGTATGAAATGATACTTTTAAGAATTTCTTTCAATTTTTTGAAGTCGGCGCCAAATTAATGATATTTTTAATAGCGTTTTTTATTGGCAAAATTAGTGCGCACTCAGTGCACATTAAAGCCGTTGTATACTGATTTAATCTCTAATATTTAAAGTGAAATGCAAATATTTTGACTGATAAAATACCCAAAACATATTTTACCAAATAGTGCAATAAAGAATATTTAGGATTTTGTGACTTAATCCGTTTATATTAAACATATACTTTACGTTGATTTGTGTACGACGGCTTTAGAGTGCACTGAGTGCGCACCAGTTCTTCTGCCAAAGAAAAACGCTATAAGTATTCCTTTCAATTTTTGAGGTAGATGCCAAATTGATGTAGTAATTATTAATTTGGCGCCAACTTCAAAACATTGAAAAAAATTTTTTAAAATATTATTTCATACCTTTTAAAGCTCCTTTATTTTTTAATTTTTTTCATTCTTTTTAGAGCTTTTTTGAAATCGATTTTATTAAAAAAAAGTTTTTTTAAATTCATACTTTTTTAGTGCGGTATTCAATTGATACGAATCAAAAATAATAATTTATTATTTGCTTGTAATTATTAAGTATGCATAATTTCCTTACTGCTCCGTACCCTGACGTTCTAACGCGATATTTTATGTATTAAAACTTTCCGGAGCAAGAATTGCTCTACAGTGAAAACTGCATCCATACAGCAGTTTCAGAAAAAATTGTAGACATATCCACATACATCATACTCGCCGAATTGAGAACCTCCTTTTTGAAGTCGGTTAAAAATAAATTATATTTAATTTTTTATCATAAAATTAAATTTTACACGTGACTGTTATGTCACATAGAAATTGATATATAAATCTTTTTAAAAGAATTGAAGAAACAATTAAAATTTTAAAAATTGCTCAAAAATTTAAAAAAATATAAAACTGACTTCAAAAAAAACTGTAAAGTAAGAAAAAATAAAATAAAAATAAAAAAGCTCTACATTTTTTCTTATTTTTTAGAGCTTTTAGGAGTCAGTTTTATTAGAAAAAAAAATTTTTTTAAAATACTTTTTAATGCTTTATTTATTTAATATGATTAAAGAATATTAATTCATTAGTTGCTTACTCGATTGCTTATAATTATTATCGCATATTTTCTTACTGCTCCGTACCCTGATGTACTAACACGATATTTTATGTACTAAAATTTTCCTGGAAGATTACTCTGTAGAACAGTGGAAACCGCGTTCAAATCCGTCCAGTAGTTTCAAAGAAAATCATGGACATACCCACATATATGCTCGCCGAATTGAGAACATTCTCTTTTTAAAGTCGGTTAAAAGTGTGCTAAAATAACATGAAAAAAGTAGTATAATTGAACACTCAGTCTGAATATTTTATAACATTAAATATTATTACATTATATTAAATGTTAAAAGTATTGTTACATTACTACTAAAAAATATTATTTTTATTTTATTATTTTTATTCTTGCTATTTAAAAATGTAATAAACATTTTGATTTACTTCCTCATAAAGGAAGCTTTGTGACGGTAAAAAGAATTCGAGATTTTGATGGAATATAGGTTTAAAATGTTCCAAAATGTCGAGAAATCATATTAGTAGAAAATGTCCGGAAGTATGTACGTGTGTGAGTGTGTGTGTGTACGGATTTTTTTGTAAACGCATTTACTTCTGCAATTTTTTAGATACCGGGCTGAAATTTTGCACACAAATAAAATATCATAGAAAATATGTTTTCCTCTAATTTTTTTAAAAACCGTCAAACGGTATAGATTTCAGGGGGGTTTTCATTCTTTCAGAAAACTGTGTTTTGCGCTGTAACTTTCTTAATATTTGAGATATTGGTCTATTTTTAATTGTATTACATTTTTCAGTCTTTTCTACCCTTATTTCATATATAATTTTTTAAGATTTAGTTGATTAGATCCAGCTTTATAAGGGTCCTATATTCGTACAGATTCCCCGAAATTTCAAACGTCTGTATTTCAAGAACTAATTAACTAAATCTTAAAGAATTCTATATGAAATAGGGGTAGAAAAGACTAAATAATATAATAGAATTAGAAAAATTGTCAATATTATAAAACTTTAACTCTTAAAGACTATACCTTAAATCTCAACCACTTGAGATTTTTTAGAAAAGTTGATGTTTTTGGACAATTTAGTATTAATTATTGGCAACTTTTTTAATTCTGTGATATTCTTTACTCTTTTCTACCCTTTATTTTATACATAATTCTTTAATATTTGGTTGATTAAACCAAACATAATAAGGTTTCTATGTATGTACGGATTTTCTGAAATTTCAAACATTTGTAACTCAAGAACTGATTAACCAAATTTTAAAGAATTATATATGAAATAGGGGTAAAAAAGATTTAAAGAAAATGTGCCAGTATAAACTTGCACATTGCTTCCTTATAGTTTTTAAGTGTGGCAAGTAGAAACTTGCACATTGCTTTCTCATAGTATTTAAGTTTGCAAATTATTAATTTGAACATTATTTCCTCACAATATTTAAATATGCAAATTATAAATTTGCACGTTGCTTAAGCAACATTTTATTTCGCTCATAAAGCTTCCTCTATGAGAAACCCAAATTGATAAATATCTACTAATAATTATGCATAAAAAAACAGGCGATGGTGGAAATACAGGTCAAATAAAAATCAATTTTATTTTTTAAATGGAAACTTCATTTTTTAACGTTTTATGCAAAAATAGACGTAAGAAGAAATATTTTTTTAGAACATTTTTTAAATTAAATACAGTCGAGATAATTGGTAGATATTAATATACAAAACTGAGAAAGATGATATATTTATAAATTGTTATTTTTTTATTTATCGACACATTGTGAAATTTTAAATATTATAAACTTTAAACAAACGGAACATGAACAACGATATTCCTTCTCGAAATTTTTTTATGGCGCAAAATTAACAATATAAAAAAAAACGGAGGAATTAGCGTTATACTGCAGATGTACTAAATTTAAATATTTTTATAATATTGTATACCTTTCTCTTTATTGTTCCTTCTCTTCTCTTCTCTTTCTTTCTTCCTTCTCTATCTTTACCTTTCTCTCCTTCTATCTCTATTTTTCTGTCATTTTCTCACTTTCTATTCAACAAAATTTTTCTCTTCTTTTTCTCTTCTTTATTTTCTGTAATTTTTGTACCTTAAGCACGAAATATAAAACACATGAATTTTTGAACGTATACACTACCGCTCATTAATTTCAATATACCCCTATATTTGTTAATTTCTCTGTAAAGGATGAACATCATACATGTGTTTTGTACAGAAATGAATACATTTGCTGTTATAAACACTTTCAACACTTGCATGCATTGCATTTTTATATATTATTCATATAAAAATGCGATGCATGCAAGTGAAATATTTATAACAGCAAATGCATTCATTTTTGTGCAAAACACGTATCATGGTGTTCATCCTTTACAATCAACGAATCTGTTGTATATTGAAATTAATGAGCGGTAGTGTATATCTGTACAAAATTACTTTTTTTAAAAAAAAGGTAAAGAAAGGCGCCAAGTACACGCGTAGTAATGTATATATGTATCGAAAAAACCTAAGCAGTAGTATTTTTATTTCCAAAAAATTATAACTCAAGTGTTACACATCACAAAATTATGTTACCTTATCAAAAATGAGTCGTGCTTCAAGTGATCTATTACAATTACAAAAAAGAAATAATATCTCTTTTTAAATTACAGCGCCAATTACAGAGAGAAAATACAGTGAGATAAAAAATTTGTTAATCCCAAGAAATATTTAGTCCGATACGTTCAACTAAACATTTTAGTTAACTAAACATTAGTTGAATTAATTAATTCTTGATTAAAAATACGAAATAAATTGTTCCAACAACTAATATCTAGTTGACTAACTAAAATGTTTAGTTGAACGTATCGAACTAAATATTTCTTGGGATTATCAATTTTTTTTTCTTGGTGTATTTTTCGAGATACAAAGATTACGGTCTACCACTTGTTACTTAGGTTTTTTCGAGGTGAAGAATTACAGAGGTAACAATACAAAATACAAATATTTTATTAAAATATTTAAATCCAACAAGGAAATACAAGGTATTTAAATACAAAGTTTATATATGTATTTTAAAAGATTTAATCGCATCGCAAAGAATTATAGAGGTAACCGGTAACAGTACAAAATTAAAATATTTTATTAAAATACATAAATTTTTCTTGTCAAAAAACTTGGCGCTGCTAGAGAAAGAGAAAGAGAGAGAGAGAGAGAGAGACCTTTTACAAATGTAAACATTATACTTATATTCTATACTTATTCTATATTTAATTTTAATCGCTTTAAAAATCTAAACTTATTGTATACTTAATCATAAGCCGCATTATTCACCGTCACACACACACACACACACACACACACACACACACACACATTACTCACACCCATATCACTCGCTCGCACATACACACCACGCTGACCTAATTTTGAGGTCTAGCTAGCAGCGCCAAGTTTTTGACAAGAAAAATTTATGTATTTTAATAAAATATTTTAATTTTGTACTGTTACTGGTTACCTCTATAATTCTTTGCGATGCGATTAAATCTTTTAAAATACATATATAAACTTTGTATTTAAATACCTTGTATTTCCTTGTTGGATTTAAATATTTTAATAAAATATTTGTATTTTGTATTGTTACCTCTGTAATTCTTCACCTCGAAAAAACCTAAGTAACAAGTGGTAGACCGTAATCTTTGTATCTCGAAAAATACACCAAGAAAAAAAATTGATAATCCCAAGAAATATTTAGTTCGATACGTTCAACTAAACATTTTAGTTAGTCAACTAGATATTAGTTGTTTGAACAATTTATTTCGTATTTTTAATCAAGAATTAATTAATTCAACTAATGTTTAGTTAACTAAAATGTTTAGTTGAACGTATCGGACTAAATATTCCTTGGGATTGACAAATTTTATATCTCACTGTATTTTCTCTCTGTAATTGGCGCTGTAATTTAAAAAGAGATATTATTTCTTTTTTGTAATTGTAATAGATCACTTGAAGCACGACTCATTTTTGATAAAGTAACGTAATTTTGTGATGTGTAACACTTGAGTTATAATTTTTTGGAAATAAAAAATACTACTGCTTAGGTTTTTTCGATACATATATACACTACTACGCGTGTACTTGGCGCCTTTCTTTACCTTTTTTTTAAAAAAGGTAATTTTGTACAGATATGCCTTTTTGTAGTATTATGCCTTTTATAAACAGTATGTACAGGGTGTTATTTCAAGGTATAATACTACTACTATCTTTTTAATACATGTTAATAATACGACATGATCTTTTTAATCATGAAACTTACAAACTAACGGAAAAAGATTCGTATCCTAAATGCTAATAATTTTTCTAATGTAACAATAATAATACTGAAAATATATGGATAGAAATATATATAATAAATAATAACATAATTAATGATATACAAGAGCTTTTGTCGCGCATATCGATTTTCAATAATGGATAGATATTGTAACAAATACGTTTTACGTTCATTCGAAAACAAATTATGTGTACACATAATAAAAATTGTATGAATTAAAATTATGTGTATACACATAATAAAAATGCGGAATTATTTTTATGTCAGACATAATTTTAATTCATCCAATTTTTATTATGTTAAAACATAATTTTAATTTATCCAATTTTATTATGTCTAGACATAATTTTAATTTGTCCAGTTTTTGTTAAGTCTAAACATAATTTTAATTCAACGAATTTTTATTATGTCATGACATAATTTTAGTTCTGCCGCTAGGGAATTTTTAAGTCGATTCTTATGATTCAAGCTTGAATTCGATGTCTAGGTATCCCAGGTTGCCGATAAACGGGTTACAAATAGTGCGCTCTATAGTTTTCGGTGTCCAGGTGTAATAATACGTTGAATTCGATGTCTAGGTGTCCCACGTTGCCGATGACGAGATCCACATAGTGCGCTCCGTAGTTTTCGGTGTCTACGTGTATTAATACTTCAAATTCGATATCTACGTGTCCTACATTCGGATTTAAAATTATTAATACATCTAGACACCAAAAACTACAAAGCGCACTATGTGGACTTCGTCATCGGCAACCTGGAACAGGTTAGACATCGAATTCGAGGTATTATTACACCTAGACACCAAAAACTACGGAGCGCGCTATCTGGACCTCATCATCAGCAACCTGGGACACCTATACATTGCATTCAACGTATTATTACACGCTGGATATCGAAACCTACGAAGCGCACTATGTGGGATCTCGTTATCGGCAACCTGGGACACCTAGAAATCGAATTTAAGGTATTAATACACGTAGACAACCGAAAACTACGGAGCTCACTATCTATACATCGTCATCGGCAACCTGGAACACCTAGACATCGCATTCAACGTATTATTACACCTGGACACCGAAAACTACGGAGCTCTCTATCTAGACATTGTCATCGGCAACCTGGGACAACCTAGACATCGCATTCACGTACGATTACACCTGGACAACCGAAAAACTATAAAGCGCACTATCTGATCCCGTCATCGGCAACCTGGGACACCTAGACATCGAATTCAACGTACGATTACACCTGGACACTGAAAACTATGAAACGCACTATCTGGATCCTGTCATCGGCAACCTGGGACACGTGGACATCGAATTCAAGGTATTAATACATCTAGACACCAAAAACTACGAAGGGCACTATGTAGACCCTCGTCATCGGCAACCTGGGACACCTATACATCGCATTCAACGTATTATTACACCTGGACACCGAAAACTATGAAGCGCATTATCTGGACCTCGTCATCGGCAACCTGGGATACCTAGACATCGAATTCAAGCTTGATTCATAAGAATCGACTTAAAAATTTCCTAGCGGCAATTTCTGCCAAGCGTAGAGAACTTTCTTTTCCGGCAGCGGTGGTAATACGATGTAAAGATACGAAATCTCTCTAGATATACATGAAGCAATTGACTCAATATATATAATTACCTAATTTACCTAAATAGAAATCTTCCTTTTGACCGATAAGTCTATCGACCTATAATTTATCTACTAGATCGTTCAAAATACGCGCGCGATATCGAAACTGGCGAGCCCGAAAGCGCCGCCAGTGGCGAAAAAGTGAAAGCGACATTTCTCTGTTATCTGTTTGTTACACGTATGTTATAATCGGCATAATATAATCGGCATTAGGAAGTAGTATCTTAAAAAAATTTTTCACATTTTGGATTTGCGTCGCAATATCTCCGCTCGTAGGGCACGTAGCGGAAAATTATATAGGAGATACCCCCCTTATTTTGACCCCAACTATCGATCAAGCCTACTTAAAACTTGATCCGTTCACTCGTTATCGAGATCTCAACATCTCGGGTACTCGCAACCCGTCGCGTCGCGTAAAAGAGTCACGGTGCGGTCTCGCTCCGCGTGTACTTGGCGCGAGACACTACCGTGTCTCTTGATAAAGAAGTTAATTAATATATAAATTTAAATATATTTGCAATATAATAAAATTTTTATAATATATTATACCTTTCTCTATATTGTTTCTTCTCTTCTCCTTCTTTCTTCTTTTTCTATCTCTATATTTTTCTCTTGTCTTAAAATACTTTTTACTTTTTTATAAACAGCTTAAGGTATTGATACGATAAATAATACTATAAAAGCTACATTTGGATGGAACGGTAATAATTCACATATCCTACCTCATAATAGCGTAATAAACGAAAACGATTCATAGGAATAAATGTGATAGTATTTATGAAATAAAATTAAGTATGAAATATACACATTTAAGAAATATTACTTTAATGATTATACTATCTTACGCGTCATTAACAGGCGAAGCAAATAGATGCTATGATATACAGGATATCTTTAAACAATTGTTTCATTTTCTACATATACAGGATATCTTTAAACAATTGTTTCATTTTCTAACATTTTTCAGATATACTGTAATATAATCGTATAAGCGTCATATTTTTTTTACACAGGAATACTAACGCAAAATTATTCGGACATTGTCACTACTAAAATTAAAAAAATAGATGAAGGGTTAGGTAATGTACATATTTTTAATTCACATATCTCTCATTTACTACCGATCATCATTTCATAATGATGCATTTGCAACGAAATAGATACGTCAGCAAAATTCGAAACCATCGACTGGAAAAAGCATTCCTCTTAATCTATTCGTTGTGACACATAAAATCGCATAAAATAATTTCACCACTCAGCAGTGGATTCACTTCAATTGATGCCATTTTAAGACAGAGCTCAATTCAAAGAATCCTCGTTGTTACTAAATGTGCATACAAAGCCTGTGAATAGCGTTAATTTCCCTGCCATGCGCATATCTTTCTTTTTCGTGCCGGCTGTACCCTGATTAGGCATCATCTTGTCCGCAATATGCTTATAGACTTTTCCATTCAGCATTAACTTAAAAAATAAAAAAGTCGTCGTACCATCTGAAATCGTTATATACATATAATTGTCTTGGTATTATAATCAATTTTATAATAAGTGTTTCCTCTCCGATAGCATAAGCAAAATTAATTTTAGGAAATCTAAATTATTTTATCTTTTTCTGAAAGTAGAATAAAAAACGAAACTAAAAATCAAGTTTTTTTCCAATAATATACAAATTAAATTAATTATAATTAATGTTTATAAGAACAATTTTATATTACTATTAAAAGGAATGTTTATAGCACTGATTACACTTACATTTCCTGGTTAGCACTTATTATATGGCATGTTGTATTTTCCAAATTTTATTTCCAAAACATAGAAAATACCTTCTAGCCTGTGACACCACGTATACGCCAACGAACCTGCACGGTATCGTTTTCAGAATGCATTGTGATCTTTAGGATGTCATTGTCAAGCTTGACGTGTGCAAACTTCATATGACCAATGAACCTTAATAGTATCAATTGCTTCGCATAACTCACAAGTCCCCTGCAATATTTTTTAAGCATATTATGAGAAAATGGAAATACTTACTGCTAAAAACTCTCAATTGCTTTGAATACTTAATAAAATTAATTTTCGTTACTCTTCTAATATTGTTGATAAAAATTATATCATAATAATGGATAATAGGAACTCAATTCACAAATATTTTAGCATAACTACAATATAAATTGTGTTACAAAACGTTTTCTCGTTCTTTTCTACTTTTACAATTTACAAGACAGCATATACGTACATACATGTGCAATTTTGGATACACCTTCCTTCTTAAAGATCTCTTCGGTATCAGCTCCCTGCGGTCAATATATAGCGGCAAAATTGTATACCATATAGTTGAAATGTTCCTGCGTGAGGAAACGAGAGAAAAGGAGGACATTTATAAGAGGATCTTTTGTGCTAGACAATTATTCCTCAACAGTGTCTGAGAATTATTATATTTTGAAGACGCGAGATTGTACATTTGAAGCATCCAAGTTAACGAAAGTAAAGTACAATAACATTCTTCGGAGAAATCTTTATTACGCGATAGTGCCCGATAGTGCCTGTCACACGTGCATATAAATACAGATAACTTTCTCGTTCTCTTAACTTTTACAACTTTTACAAGACAGCATATATACGTACGTGTGCGATTTTGGATATACCTTCCTTCTTAAAGATCTCCTCGGCATCAGCTCCTTGCCGTCAATATATATTTCACTATCACTATCATCTATCACGCGGCGATGGTCACCACTGTCACACTGTCACTATCTATTTTTAGGTTACCGCTGTATTCCAGCATAGATCGGTCTTTCTTAACAGCTTCATGCGTCTGTGATTGAGAAAGAAATCTGATAAGCTCTGTATACCAGCTCAATATAATGCAACATATATACGAATATGTATATACAACTTTTATAAAACACTCTTTGAAATAGTACAAGCGATAATAATTTTTATAATTACCTCTCTATATATCTTAAATGTGCATGAATTTTCTTCTAACTATATTTGTAATGTCATCAACTTTTCACGCTTGTTGATTATCATGAGCACCAATATAGCTAATCCCATCAGATCTTCTCGAACATTAAATTCATCGGTATATCTAAAATAAGGCAAATTTTACATAATGCAAAAACAGTAATTATTACTTACATCTGCTTATATATAAAATATATGATTACAAAGATAAATCTGTATAAAAAATCTATAGTTACTGTAACGTATACCTTAGATTAGATTTGTACGAGCAAGCAATAAATATAACTAACCTCGCGAGACACCACGCGAGCACACGTCATTGCGTTAAAAAATATTAATGTAAAATATAATTATCCACATATTTTATATATATAATAGTGGATTATATATAATAAAAAATCCTACTAACCTCGCAAAACACACCACGCGAACACACGTCATATCACGCGATACACGCGCGAAACTCGCCAAACTCGTCGCGATCTCGATCGCCGTCGTCACTTCGATCCTTGCGTGATGCGACCGAAATTTGAAATTAACCCATCGTATTTAATGGTGTGAGAGATCACATTAATAATAACTTTCACATTAATATTAACCTCCTAACGACACGACGCGAACTATCACCACTGTCACATCACGATTGATCATGACACACACGCACGAAACTCGCCGAAACTCGCCGCGATCTCGCGATCGCCGTCAATCTCGACCGCGCCAGCCAATCACGCACGCGGAAAAGCGGCAACACTACGTGCGAGATATTTCGACTCGAAACGCTCACTTCTCGGTCAAAATGACTTTTTTAATATAGGACTAGCACACACGCGCGCTACGCGCGCGCTTTAAACTTTTTCCGTTCCATTCACCTTAAAACACTCATCCCACATCACCATTTCTCTCCGTTAAAATGTATTCCCTTTCTCATCCACTGTACCAATGTCCATTCGCCACCTCTCGCTTCTTTTTTCTCTCCGCTCACTTCACATATCTGTCTCTCCCATATTTTGTTTTCTTCTTTCTTTTTACTTCTCGCATAAGACTTACCACACTTTGCTTCCTCGGCTCTCATTTTTTCCTTACACTTTACATTCGTTATCCCCCCTCTGCTTTTACTTCTCCCATTCTTCCTTTTTCTTCACTAATTATCTCTTCTTCCATTTTTTTCAATATTTCCACCACCACCTCTAATTTTTTTTTTTACTTTATTTACTGAAAGATAATTTATCACATACTCGTTCTTTGTTACTAATTTTCTTATTTTTTCCTTTATTTATCGAAAGATAATCTATCACATATTCGTCCTTCGTTCCCATCTTTCTTTTTTCCACTTTACTCTTCACATTCTTTATCCCACTATACCTCCTTTGCTTTTCCTTCTCCCGCTCTCCCTTTTTCTTCATTATCTCTTCTTTCATTCTTTTAATCTTTTTCACCGCCATTCTTTTTTTTATTTTTACCATCCCTAATATTTTGTTTTTATTTATATTTATATTTATATTTATCTGTTTATTTATTTACTTATTTTTCTTTATTTGTTTTGTTTTTCTTTATTTCTTTATTATTTATTTTAAAATATTTATCCCATTCCACTATTTTTCTCTCTGTTAATTCATTCCTTTTTCTCCTCTATTATACTAATATCTAATCGTCACCACCTCCTTCACGTACCTATCTCTCTCATATTTTTTATTTTTTATTTTTTATATAAGAGTTATTACACTCTAATGTTTTCATCCGGTATCTCTTTTTTTCTCCCCTTCCACAGCTCTCCATCTTTCTCTTTTTCTCCTTACTTTTCACATTCATTATTCCATTATCCCTCCTTTTCTTTTTCTTCTTTAGTTTTTCCTAACTCTTCACTATCTCTTCTTCTATCCTTCCACTTAGAATCTTTTTACACCTTCAATGTTTTTCACCTCCATCTTTCTTATTTCCACCACCCCTATAATTTCCCCTATTTTTTTCTTCATTTACTAAAATATAATCTATTAGTACAATCTTACCTTCCCCTTTGTGTGTCCAGTTTTCTTTCTCATTTCCCGTCACATTCCGTTAAATAAATTATTATTATTTTTAGATAATTAAATTAATTTATGTAATTAAATAAAGTCGATTTAATTCCGGGGAGGGAAGGGTTTTAATGTTCCAACAATAGCTGTGTTTCAGTCAAGTCCGACAAAAAATCGGCGCGCAGTTAAATAAGTTGAAAAAATATATGTATACATACACACAGAAATTAATATTAGGCTGTCAAAGATCTAAGCTTGGACCGTATGGCATTTTATTCTAATTTAATTGTATATTGTAACGGTTCTACTTCTCTTATTATTTTTTTAAATATTTTTTATAATAATTTTATTTTATTGCTAATTATAAGCATATTGTATGTTTTTTTTTCTAATATGCATATTTTTTTAAGTTACAAAAAACATAAAAAATGCTATATTATAGTAAAATAAAATAATGATGTTATATATATATTTTTTATAAGTTCTAAAGTCTGTCAGCAACTTTTCGGAAATATTACAAATGCAATGTTGTATGTAAAACACTCAAAAATATAACGCATGCAATGTAAACGTAATAATAGTTTTATTATGTATCAGAAATGTTTCTAAACCATTACATCTGCAATATTTCTTTTGCAATATTGTAGAAATTCACTGCCTGCAATTTAATTTTTCATTACCTACGCAATCTTTCAGAAATTTTTCAGTAATATTTTAAATGCAATGTTGCGTTTGATATGTGACAGAAATATTATTCGTGCAATGCAAACACGTAATATTACTTCTATAATGTTTCAAAAATATTTCTGAAATATTGCATCTGCAACATTTTTTTGCAATATTACAGAAACTTACAAATATTGTAAACAACTTTCTGAAAGATTTCAGAAATATTGTTAATGCAATATTATAAAAAACATGATGCAGGTACATTTCTGAAATATTTCAGATGCATAGTTACAAATGAAATGTTAACGAAATATTTCTGCACCATTTTTGAATATTTCAATATTTCAGCAACACAACATGCCGAGTGGGTATATATATATATATATATATAACTGCATTATGTATAAATAAGATCTAATTAATATTTATTGATTTACGCAATCTAAATTCAAATCAATTTTAATTTGACAATACAAACTAAATTTAATAATGAAAAAGAAACCACAATAAAACCAAGTACATCTCTGAAATATTTTTGAGCAAGATTAATATTTCCTTTTTTAGCTTTTTATAACATTAAATAATATATTTATAATACCATAAAATTATTAAACAAGTAAATTACTAATAAATTATTAGTAATTCCTTTTCAGCACTCTCTCTACTTCCTCCCATCCTATCTTTTTCCCTTTCTCCACTCCCTCCTCTTCTCATTACCCCCATTGCTTTCTTTACTCTCTCTCTCTCACCTTTGACTTCTGCCCCTTTCTAACTGAATCCTAGATGCTTAAACTCCCTCACCTTTTTTTATTTCTTACCTTTCCATCACCATTTTCCTTTCTTCTGCCTCCATCTCTTTTCCTAAACCTTACTATGTTTGTCTTGTCTACATTCAACTTCAACCCCTTCCTCTCTAAATACTTATCTAACCTATTCAACAACCATTTCATTCCCTCCTTATCCTCTGCTAGAATTACTACATCGTCCGCATACCATAGTACCCTTAGTTTTTCTTCTCCTATTTGTACCCCTCCCATTCTGTCTCTTTCCAGCTTTATCTGTATGTCCGCCACCAGTAAGTTGAACAGCATTGGACTCAAAATTTTTTTCTGTGTTTTTCCTCCACCCTCACTACATTTCTTGTTTTCTCGTATATTTCCATGATTCTCTTTCTTAACCTCTCATTTACCCCTGTTTTTTTCGAACATCTTTCCAAAACCCTACTGTCCACTGAATCAAATGCCGCCCTTAGATCTACAAAAGCAACCACCTTCTTTTTCTTTTTTAATCGCTTCCCTATCGCATAATGCAGTGTGTAAACGTTGTCCACCACTCTTCTCCGCTTCTTAAACCCTGCCTGGCTTTCTGGTATCATCCTCTTCTTCTCCATCTCTTCCCTCAACGTATTTGCTAATACCGACGTAATACACGTTGTACGCCGTCGGCATCAGCGTAATCCCTCTATGCTCACTCACCTTTTTTGCCCCTTTTTTTCGTTATCCGAATCACTACTCCGTCCTTCCACGCCTCTGAGAAACCCTCTCCTTTCCATACTTTTCTGCATATTTCCCATAACTCCTTTCTTAACCACTTCCCCCATAACTTTACACTTTATTTCCTATCTTGTCCTCTCCCACTGTTTTACCTTTCTTCAGCACTCTCTCTACCTCCTCCCCTTTCTCTACTTCCTTTCCGCCCCCTGCTCTGCCACCTCTCCTTCTCCTTCGCTTGTGTTCCGTTCCTTCTAACATCTTTCTAAAGTATTTATCCCACTCCTCTATTGTTATCTTCTTATTAATTTATACCCCTTTTTTCCTTTCCTCGTTTATTACTTTCCGCACTTGCTTTTCTGTTTTCGCCTCTCTGGCCTCTTCTAGTAGATTTTTCCTTTTTTCTTTCTTTTCCTTCTCACACATTTTTTATACTCCTTTTTTTCTCTCTTATAATATTCTTTGTGTTTTCTTTCTCTTTTTTAGTCTCAATAACATTTCTACCTTCTTCTTCATCTTTCTACAGTCCCCATCCCACCATCCTCTCTTTCCTTCTGCCCCTCTTTTTACTCTTCTTACCCTTACTTTTCACTTAATTCTTTCTGTCAACTTTTTGATCTCTTCGTCTATTGCTTTTCTACCTATTTCTACCTCCTCCGTCCTTCTTCTAAACTACTCTCTCGCCTCTTCCGACCAGTCCGTCTTTTCCACTCACCTCTCTTCTTTCGCTATTGTCTCTCTCCTTTTACCAACCCCCCCTTTATCCACCCGTATTGCTACTAATTAGTGGTCCGAATCTACCTCACACCCCACCTCCAATCTTGTCACT
The DNA here is from genome assembly GCA_030770255.1 of Temnothorax ravouxi. Taxonomy (NCBI): domain Eukaryota; kingdom Metazoa; phylum Arthropoda; class Insecta; order Hymenoptera; family Formicidae; genus Temnothorax; species Temnothorax ravouxi. The sequence continues at coordinate 27,413 of JASTWP010000496.1, forward strand.
CTTTCTCAAGCCTTCCCATCTCCTATTGCGTAATTGATCACTGTTTACCCCCTTCCTCCTGTAAAAGTCACTTCCCCCTCTTCATCTCCTTTCTTTGTTCCGTTCATAATTCCCCACTCTTCTTTTTCCACTTATCTAATCAGCCCTCTCCCTTGCCTATTTATCATTTTACCTTTCAATTTTTCTTCAACTCCCCCTTTTTCATCCTCCAGCGCTTCTTTCTCCCCTGTTCTCGCATTGAAATCGCCCTTCACTATTCATCTCTCCTTTTTTCCTTTCTTCTTTTATACCGATTTTATCTTACCCATTATCTTGTCCAAGTTGCCGGTTACGTAAACTGTTGCCAATTTCCATTTCTCCTTCTTTTATCTTACTTTCATAATCATTAAACCCTCCCCTCCACCCATTCTTTTTTCTCTTCTAACTCTTTTCTGACTCCCATCATTATCCCACCTATTGCCCTTCCTTTTCTTCCAATTCTTTCTTTGTTTGCACCCTGTATTCTCCAGTTGAATTCCTTTGGCACCTTATTCTTCATTTTCTCCCATTTCTCCTGTTCCAGCCACGTCTCCACCAACCCCACAACATCCCACTCTTTTATCCTTTCCCAAAACCCTTCCTGTTTTTCCTTCACTCCCGCTACATTCCGAAAGCCTATCTTTAAACTTCCTTCCCGTTTCTTTCCCTCCTCTTTTCTCCTGCATTCCTTTTTTTTCCTTCCTCCTTTCTCCCCTTTTTTTCTTCTCTTTCACTCTTTTTTACTTTCCCCATTCTCTCTTTCCCTCCTTCCTCTCAGCCTTACCACACTTTCTTCCTCCCTACTCTTCCTTTTTTTCCTCTTCTCTTCGCCCTTCCCTCCCATTGTTTTTCCTTTTACCTCACTACCGTCTTTTTACTCTTTCCCTCCTCCTCTGTTCCTCCTTTTCGCCTCTTCTTCTTTTTGCTCCTCTCTCATTTCTCTATCCAAATCTTCTGCATTACCTCTCTTTTTCTTACTCTATCTTTTAGCTTAACTAAAACTTCTCTTTCCCCGTCTTTCTTCTTATCTCTTTTACTTCCTCTATTCCTCCCTCCACCCCCATCTCTAGCCATAACTTCTTTATCGCTTTCTTTCGCCTTCCCTCCTCTACCTCCACCCCTTTCACTACTACATTGTTCCTCTTTCTGTCTCTCTTTTCTAACTCTCTCTATCTTTCCAGCTCTCTTACCTTCGCTTCCATTGCTTTAATTATCTCTTTTTCCTATCTCCCACTTTCCTTCCTTTTTCATTTTTCCCTGCCCCTCCTTCCTCCCATCTCTCTCCTTCTCTATACTCTCCAGCTTTCCTCTCAACTCTCCTATCTCCTTCTTTAATTCCTCCCTTTCCTTCTACGATTTCACTTCTCTCTCCTCCACATCCCACATCTTCCTAATCTCATCTCTTATCATTTCTCTCTCTTTCTTGCTTTCTACCTTCTATCCCTTGCTCTGTTCTTTCCTTAATTCCCGTATTTCCTCCATCATTTTACTCATTATTTCTATCATCTGTTTTTTCCCCTCTGGCGATCTCACCATTTTTCTACTCCTTTTAAACGTCTCTTTCTCCTCTCCTCTTCACCCTTCCTCTCTTTTTCTTTTAAAATATTCATCTATACTCCCCTTACTACATAAACTCGCACTTCTCTTTCTCTCTTTCTCTGTGCTAGCCACCTTACCTATTCTACCTGTCATCTTTTTGAGCTCCTTCTCCGCTTTATCCTTCCGCTAACCACCGCTTCCACTCCTACACCGAAAGTCCCTCTTCTTCTCTTATTAATGAAATCACATATTATTTTATTTTTCAGATTTCCTTTGTATTTTTTCAATCTTTTTCATTCTTACTCATTCTATCTTATATTGTTTTATTTTATTTTATTCACTCTCAGTTACGTTCTTCCACCACTATCTTTATGTAGTCTCCTTCCACTATCTTTATATAGTTCCCTTCATTCTCATCTATTCTGCATTATTTTTCTAATTTTATTGCATTTTACTGCTTTATCATCTCTCATTCTTCTTTATTCTTACTTGTTCTTACTCATAATGTTTCATTTTCACTCATTGTCTTTTCTTCATTTTTCTCATATTTTTTATTTTCTCTGATTCTCTCAGATTTTTGTTCATGTCCTATTATTCAATTTTATCCTCATCCATTTTTTTAAATTCATATCCTGTCGACCTAATTCTGTCTCTTCGCATTTTACAGCCATTTTTTCTTATTCTCACTAATTCTCTCTTTCTCGCTCTTTTTCTCCCCTATCTCTCTCCCTCTCTCCCTCTGCCTCTCTCTGCCTCTCTCTCTCTCTTTTTCTTTTTCTCTTTCTCTCTCCCTCTCTCCCTTCCTCTTCATTTCCCTCCCTCCCCCTCTCTTTCTCACCCCCTTCTTTTTCCCTCCTCCCTTCCACTCTCTCTCCCTCTCTCTCTCTCTCTCTCTCCCCCTCTCTTCTCTCTCCCTTTTTCTCTCTTTTCTCTCTTCTGTCTCTTGGCTCTCCTCTTAAAATTAATCCCGATATCTCAATATTTGCGAAAGTTAAAGCACACGGAGATTTCTAAAAAAATTGAGCTCGATATCTCAAAATTTACGGAAATTAGGGCAATCATGTAGATTTTTTCAAATAGAAATCGGTAACCCCTTCATTATTAGCAATTTTTATTAATTCTATTATAGTCTTCAGTTTTTTCTACCCTTATTTCATATATAATTCGTTAAGATTTAGTTGATCAGTTCGGGAGTTATAGAAATTTCTGTAAATTTGGCATAGTCATACATACATACATACATACACACATACCGACATTTTTTTTAATGCAATATTTCGACGTTTTAAAACACTCTAAACATATTGACATCAAAAACTAAAAAAAAAACAATCTTTTTTTTTGTTTCTTCCACCACTATTTTATATATAATTCTTTTAAATTTGGTTGATTAGAGCCAACTTTATACGCAATCAAAGGTTCATATACGAATTTACGAAAACAAAGCTTCCTCTATGAGGAAGCAAAACAAATAAAGAAGCTCTCAAAAGTATGAAAGTACACGGAGAAAATTGTTACGGCTGTTACAACAATGTTCTCTGTGATTAAAAGAGAAATGTATGTAAATTCAAGTTAAATTGATATTACATTAAATGTAGCTGTTAGGATATGCCCATTTATACAGTTGTCATAACCGTAGTTCTTACGATACGTAACATTCGGTTATAATACTCTCGTATATGGTTGCTTCAATCAAAGGATTATTGCTATCCCTCTTATGTGGTCTGCAGCACAAATATTATGGTTGAGAGATCCATAAGATATAGCTGCACGGTACAACACTCACTGATTGAGAGTTCATTTCGCGCGCAAAAGAATGTCTGCATAGAATAAAGTGGATTTGATAAGGATGTTTTAACTTTAAGGCCTATCTACATAAGACGCAGAACGCGAGTCGCTGCGTGTGTCTTGCGACTCGCGTTCTGCGTCTTATGTATTATAGATATAGGCCTTTATAAATATACTTTTTTCATAAATATATTTACGAACACAAAATTTCGTATAATGAGCCGACACTGGTTTCTGACATTCACCCGACATTATAAAAAATATTATATCATATATCCAATTCAAAATTTTATTACTTTTCTTAAACTGAATTTGTTTCTTAAGATGATTTTTGAAAAATTATATATTTGCGCTGGTTGACATATGTAGACTATATACAACACTTACGTTAAATTAAGAAGTGGTCGACCACGCAAGGCAGTTGGCTCACGATCCAGAGGTCCCGAGTTCGAATCCCACCAAAGGTAAGTGTTTTTTTCAAATACGAGAAAATATTTATTATCATAGACTGCATCTTAAGAAACAAATTTAGTTAAAAAATAGTAATAAAATTTCGAAATAAATAATTTTTTTTGTCGGGTGAATATTTGTTCATTATGGTTGTAACATCCATATATTATGGTTGCAACATCCATATAATAGCTACCCTCACTAAGGTTAGGGCAACCATATGGAAACCATATGGAAACTATAGGTCACTTCCAGAGTACTATGGTTTCCATAACCCTTTTGTAAGGATGGGCGAAAATTAACAGCATTATTCTGTTGTAGCAACCGTAACTTTTTCTCCGTGTATGATACTTTTAAGAATTTCTTTCAATTTTTTGAAGTCGGCGCCAAATTAATGATATTTTTAATAGCGTTTTTTATTGGCAAAATTAGTGCGCACTCAGTGCACATTAAAGCCGTTGTATACTGATTTAATCTCTAATATTTAAAGTGAAATGCAAATATTTCGACTGATAAAATACCCAAAACATATTTTACCAAATAGTGCAATAAAGAATATTGAGGATTTTGTGACTTAATCCGTTTATATTAAACATATACTTTACATTGATTTGTGTACGACGGCTTTAGAGTGCACTGAGTGCGCACCAGTTCTTCTGCCAAAGAAAAACGCTATAAGTATTCCTTTCAATTTTTGAAGTAGATGCCAAATTGATTTAGTAATTATTAATTTGACGCCGACTTCAAAACATTGAAAAAAATTTTTTTAAATATTATTTCATACCTTTTAAAGCTCCTTTATTTCTTAAAGAATTCTATATGAAATAAGGGTAGAAAAGATTAAATAGTATAATAGAATTAGAAAAATTGTCAATATTATAAAACTTTAACTCTTAAAGACTATACCTTAAATCTCAACCGCTTGAGACTTTTTAGAAAAGTTGATGTTTTTGGACAATTTAGTATTAATTATTGGCAACTTTTTTTAATTCTGTGATATTCTTTACTCTTTTCTACCCCTTATTTTATACATAATTCTTTAATATTTGGTTGATTAAACCAAACATAATAAGGTTTCTATGTATGTACGGATTTTCTGAAATTTCAAACATTTGTAACTCAAGAACTGATTAACCAAATTTTAAAGAATTATATATGAAATAAGGGTAAAAAAGATTTAAAGAAAATGTGCCAGTATAAACTTGCACATTGCTTCCTCATAGTTTTTAAGTGTGGCAAGTAGAAACTTGCACATTGCTTTCTCATAGTATTTAAGTTTGCAAATTATTAATTTGAACATTATTCCTCACAATATTTAAATATGCAAATTATAAATTTGCACGTTGCTTAAGCAACATTTTATTTCGCTCATAAAGCGTCCTCTATGAGAAACCCAAATTGATAAATATCTACTAATAATTATGCATAAAAAAACAGGCGATGGTGGAAATACAGGTCAAATAAAAATCAATTTTATTTTTTAAATGAAAACTTCATTTATTTTTAACGTTTTATGCGAAAATAGAAGTAAGAAGAAATATTTTTTTAGAACATTTTTTTAATTAAATACAGTCGAGATAATCGGTAGATATTAATATACAAAACTGAGAAAGATGATATATTTATAAATTGTTATTTTTTTATTTATCGACACATTGTGAAATTTTAAATATTATAAACTTTAAACAAACGGAACATGAACAACGATATTCCTTCTCAAAATTTTTTTATGGCGCAAAATTAACAATATAAAAAAACGGAGGGATTAGCGTTATACTGCAGATGTACTAAATTTAAATATTTTTATAATATTGTATACCTTTCTCTTTATTGTTCCTTCTCTTCTCTTCTCTTTCTTTCTTTCTTCTCTATCTTTACCTTTCTCTCCTTCTATCTCTATTTTTCTGTCATTTTCTCACTTTCTATTCAACAAAATTTTTCTCTTCTTTTTCTCTTCTTTATTTTCTGTAATTTTCGTACCTTAAGCACGAAATATTATAAAACACATGAATTTTTGAACGTATACACTACCGCTCATTAATTTCAATATACCCCTATATTTGTTAATTTCTCTGTAAAGGATGAACATCATACATGTGTTTTGTACAGAAATGAATACATTTGCTGTTATAAACACTTTCAACACTTGCATGCATTGCATTTTTATATATTATTCATATAAAAATGCGATGCATGCAAGTGAAATATTTATAACAGCAAATGCATTCATTTCTGTGCAAAACACGTATCATGATGTTCATCCTTTACAATCAACGAATCTGTTGTATATTGAAATTAATGAGCGGTAGTGTATATAAAGAAATTAACTAATATACAAATTTAAATATATTTGCAATATAATAAATATTTTTATAATATATTATACCTTTCTCTATATTGTTCCTTCTCTTCTCCTTCTTTCTTCTTTTTCTATCCCTATATCTGTCTTTCATCTTAAAATACTTTTTACTTTTTATAAACAGCTTAAGGTATCGATACGATAAATAATACTATAAAAGCTAAATTTGGATGGAACGGTAACGGTAATAATTTACATATCCTACCTCATAATAGCGTAATAAATAAAAAACGTTTCATAGAAATAAATGTGATAGTATTTATGAAATAAAATTAAGTATGAAATATACACATTTAGAAATATTACTTTAATGATTATACTATCTTACGCGTCATTAACAGGCAAAGCAAATAGATAATATAATCGTATAAGCGTCATATTTTTTTTACACAGGAATACTAACGCAAAATTATTCGGACATTGTCACTATTAAAATTAAAAAATCAGATGAAGGGTTAAGTAATGTACATATTTTTAATTCACATATCTCTCATTTACTACCGATCATCATTTCATAATAATACATTTGCAACGAAATAAATACGTCAGTACCCAAAACGTATATCTGTAATCTAAACACAAGTTTTTATATTCTGGAAACGATACAAGTGTCTTAAAATACTTTTTAATTGTTTCTAAGCAGCATAAAATATCGATACTATCCGAATAGAATAAAAGCTGCATATGGATGGAACGATAACAATTTAGACACCCTACCTCTATAATTATGTTAAAATCATCAGATTTACTGTAATGTAATCGTCATATTTTTTTTACACAAAAATACTAACGCAAATTATTCGGACATTGTCACTAAAAAATTAGATGAAGATAGTTTGTAATCATACAAAGATACTGTTTAGGTAATGTACACATTTTTTTAATTCACATATCTCTCATTTCATACCGATCATCATTTCATAATGATGCATTTGCAACGAAATAAATACGTCAGCAAAATTCGAAACCATCGACTGGAAAAAGCATTCCTCTTGGTCTATTCGTTGTGACGCATAAAATCGCATAAAATAATTTCACCACTCAGCAGTGGATTCACTTCAATTGATGCCATTTTAAGACAGAGCTCAATTCAAAGAATCCTCGTTGTTACTAAATGTGCATACAAGGCCTGTGAATAGCGTTAATTTCCCTGCCATGCGCATATCTTTCTTTTTCGTGCCGGCTGTACCCTGATTAGGCATCATCTTGTCCGCAATATGCTTATAGACTTTATTTTCCATTCAGCATTAACTTAAAAAATAAAAAAGTCGTCGTACCATCTGAAATCGTTATATATAATTGTCTTGGTATTATAATCAATTTTATAATAAGTGTTTCCTCTCCGATATTATACGTACATACATGTGCAATTTTGGATACACCTTCCTTCTTAAAGATCTCTTCGGTATCAGCTCCCTGCGGTCAATATATAACGGCAAAATTGTATATCATATAGTTGAATATAAAATGTTCCTGCGTGAGAAAACGAGAGAAAAGGAGGACGTTTATAAAAGGACCTCTTGTGCTAGATAATTATTCCTCAACAGTGTCTGAGAATTATTATATTTTGAAGACGCGAGATTGTACATTTGAAGCATCCAAGTTAACGAAAGTAAAGTACAATAACATTCTTCAGAGAAATCTTTATTACGCGATAGTGCCCGATAGTGCCTGTCACATGTGCATATAAATACAGATCACTTTCTCGTTCTCTTAACTTTTACAACTTTTACAAGACAGCATATATACGTGCAATTTTGGATATACCTTCCTTCTTAAAGATCTCCTCGGCATCAGCTCCCTGCCGTCAATATATATTTCACTATCACTATTATCTATCACGTGGCGATGGTCACGACTGTCACACTGTCACTATCTATTTTTAGAGGTTACCGCTGTATTCCAGCATAGATCGGTCTTTCTTAACAGCTTCATGCGTCTGTGATTGAGAAAGAAATCTGATAAGTTCTGTATACCAGCTCAATATAATGCAACATATATACGAATATGTATATACAACTTTTATAAAAACAATACTGTTTGAAATAATACAAGCAATAATAATTTTTATAATTACCTCTCTATATATCTTAAATGTGCATAAATTTTCTTCTAACTATATTTGTAATGTCATCAACTTTTCACGTTTGTTGAATATTTGCATCATGAGCACCAATAGCTAATCCCATCAGATCTTCTCGAACATTAAATTCATCGGTATATCTAAAATAAGGCAAATTTTACATAATGCTAAAACAGTAATTATTACTTACATCTGCATATATATAAAATATATGATTACACAAAGATAAATCTGTATCAAAAATCTATAGTTACTGTAACGTATACCTTAGATTAGATTTGTACGAGCAAGCAATAAATATAACTAACCTCGCGAGACACCACGCGAGCACACACGTCATTGCGTTAAAAAATATTAATGTAAAATATAATTATCCACATACATTATATATAATAGTGAATTATATATAATAAAAATTCTACTAACCTCGCAAAACACACCACGCAAACACACGTTACATCACGCCATACACGCGCGAAATTCGCCAAACTCGCCGCGATCTCGATCGCCGTCGTCACTTCGATCCTTGCGTGACGCGACACGCGACCGAAATTCATAATTAAACCATCGTATTTAATGGTGAGAGATCACATTAATATTAACCTCCTAACGACACGACGCGAACTGTCACATCACGATTGATCATGACACACACGCACGAAGCTCGCACGAAACTCGCGCCGCGATCTCGCGATCGCACGGGGCTTCGACCGACCAATCACATGCACGGTAAAACGGTAACAATCACGCGATATATTCGACTCCAAACAAGCACTTCTCGCGTCTCCATGACTTTTTTTATTATGGATTATTAGGAAATTATGTTGGCGAAAATCCCGTATACGACTCGCCATGCGGATTCGGCATTATGGAAGGCGCTCTCTGTCTCCAATAGGAAACGCGGTGTCGCATCTACTACTGATTTTTTCCTCTCTACTAGTCGCTCGCTGCTTTACCGTGTCCGTCACGTAGTCACGCGCAGCCTTTGTATATCACACGTTCTTCGAGAAATATATTGAGTACTAGCACAAAAACTGTTGTATATTGCGCGATATCCCCATCAGGTTATGGGCCCAGACATTGAGATATACGGTGCGTAGCGTTATTTCCGAAGAAACGGCGAGTACGTCATACGAGCGCGAGGGAACAGAGAGCGTGCATCGACGTGGGCGCGAAAAGACGGCGAGTGCACCGTACGAGCGCGAAAAGACCGCGAGTATACCGTACGAGCGCGAAGAGACGGCGAGATACACCGTGCGAGCGCGAAGAGACGGCGAGCGTGCACCGACGCGGGCGCGAAGAGACGGCGAGATACACCGTGCGAGCGCGAAGAGACGGCAAGCGTGCATCGGCGTGAGTACGAAGTGATCGAGACAATCGCGAAAGAGACATAGTGCGCGGGAGTCATAGTGAGCGTAAAGGCTAGTCAAATATATCGTGTCGGGCGTGTCGACATAACGGCACATCGTAAAGAAAATGGCCGCGAACAGTGTCGTGCGTATCGAGGCGCTCGGGCGCGACAACTACGATACGTGGAAGCTACAAATGCGCGCGCTGCTAATAAAAAACGACGCATGGGGTTATGTGAGCGGCGAAATAACGAAGCCCGAGCCAACGGCCACTAACGCGGCTGACACACGAGACTGGCGCACCAAGGACGAAAAGGCCAAGTCGGACTTAATTTTATCCATAGGAGCGAGTCAGTTGAAATTAGTTAAAAACTGCGAAACCTCGCGTGAGCTGTGGATAAAGTTGGAAAACACGTTCCAATCAAAAGGACCCGCCCGAAAGGCCACACTATTGAAGACTCTCATCCTGAAGAAGATGTGCGAAGGCGGCGACGTGCGTGAGCATCTACATGATTTCTTCGATGCCGTAGATAAGTTGCCAGAAATGGACGTAATTATAAATCCAGATCAACTTGCCATAATGATGCTATATAGTTTGCCGTCAAGCTTTGAAAATTTCAGAGTCGCAATCGAAAGTCGTGACGAGCTTCCAACACCTGAAAATCTACGTACCAAGATAGTAGAAGAGTTCGACGCAAGGAAGAGCACAGTGACATCAAATCAAGATGCCTTACTCATCAACAGGAAGAAGCGAAATTATTCGAAGCATAATTCGACTAACAAGGAGGAACAGAAAAAGGACAAGTGTTTCAAATTCAAATGCTACAAGTGTCACGAAAAGGGGCATAAGGCCTCGGAGTGTCCGTCACAGAAAGCGGATGATAAAGGCAAGGTATCTCTTTTATTGACCGAAGACAGATCCGATGTTTGCCAGTTTGCAGACTGCACATCTAAAAATCGGTGGTGTATTGACAGTGGATGCACATCACATATGTGTAAAGATATTAGCCTGTTCATCGAAATCAACGAAAGCAAATCCGGCGTTTTGAAGTTGGCCAGTGATTCATCCGCGAAAATTCAAGCAAGAGGTGTGGCGGCGATCGTGACGACTGCGAACGGAAAGAAGAGTGAAGTGACTCTGAATGAAACATTGCACGTTCCCGAACTACGAATGAATCTGTTGTCAGTCTCAAAGATGACAGATAGAGGTTGTAAAGTATCATTCGAAAAACAGAAGGCCATCGTTACCGACCAAAAGGGACGCACGAGCTTGATTGCTAGGAGGATCGGCGATCTCTACTATATCGACGGAGAGTCACCCGATCATTGTCAAGAAACCAGCACAATGTCCGAGGAGAGCTGTCATTCGGTGATATCGACGAATACAGGCGAATTTTGGCATCGACGGATGGGCCACCTAAACTATCGCGATCTCATACAGGCATCAAAGGATGGGGCCATCCGAGGTATAGACTTACGGCATGTGCCTGAAGACTTGAACTGTGAAATATGCATTCAAGGGAAGATGACGCGACCATCGTTTCCGAAAAAGTCAACACGAGAGACCGAAAAGGTTACACGACAATTTCCCGAAAAATGGCGGCGATAGTGTTGGTACCAACGGAAATCCCTAGGTAGTTCATATTAAATTTCTGTGGGTTAGTCATACTGAGTAAGTAGTAATACATGTGTGGTTAGCCGAAACTTTTTTGACGTTTTGACATGTGCGTGTTTTGACATAAGCGTATCCAGACTTGATAGTATAAAATAATAGAATATTAAAATAAGAATAAAATTTATTACAATATAATTAAAGATTTACTTTTTTCCCGACAAATTAACTTAGCTTACTTAAAATTTGGAAGAGGTTGCAGTGAAAAATATTTGGCACGAAATAGAAAGAAGTATAAAAATGTTGGTTAATTATTAATTTAAAATAAGCTAAGTCAATTTGTCGGAAAAATAAAACCCAAAAATATATTGTAGTACAATTTATCCTTATTTTAATATTCCATTATTGCATAGAGCAGTATTAAATTTTGTTTTGCGACATAATAACATAATTTACTGTTGTAGCATCATTGTACATACATATTGGAATCGATTTGTCGTCAACGAAAAAGTGAAACCTGATGGAAATGATGGAATGATAAAAAGAAGAATAGAAGGTGTTAATATAGAAAAGAGAAATATCAGATAAGTAACAAATTTTCATTAAATGAAAATTATTTTTACTCATTTGCATATTTTGCTATCTGTCTGGATATATGTGCGTCTGGATATATGTTGGATCGATCCTTTCCTCCGATTAATTTTTTTGTTCCAGGTTTGGGATTGGAATGCATCGTACCACTGATATCCTGCAGGAAGACGTGACGAAAAACCAAGGATAAAGAGAAAAAGAGTATTATATAATATTTATAAAGTTATTTGTTTGTCTCCAATAAGTTCCCTTAACTTATTTAAAATTATTAACAAATCAACATTGTCTACATCTGTTTCAATTTCTTCCCAGATTTTTGTTATCTCAGTCTCTTTGGCTTTTAAGGATTTACGTTCCAATCTTGTCCAGAATTTGGAATGCTTCTCGACACTTCTAATGGTTTTCTGATGATCACAAAGGTAAGCTGTAAAAAATATTACATTTTGAGAAGTATATTCATATACGCCACTATAAATATTTGCAAAAAGATATACCTAAAAATTGTACAATCGTTGAATGTTTTTGTAAATCCTTTTTCAATTCACGATTGTGTCTTTCCGAAATGTTATTAGTTCTGTGCATCTCGCGATAAACACAGAAAGAAGCGGGCTTAAATCCGTTTAACCACGTTTCTTTATAGTACGTCATAAATTTTTGCAATTCCTTGCAGTTCTCAAAAATGTTTTTTTCAATCAAATGAAACCCTTGTATAATTAGGTTTTCAGGGAGAAGTGCCAAAGAAATAAGCAACTTTGTTGCCCCCCAACCAAATTGTGTATTTAAAATCTTATGTTTTTCTGCATTGTCTACCAATGCCTGTAATAAGAAATGAATATAATTAGGTAAATTGACTTTACATTTTATGCGTATTATTTATATTGTTACTTTGTATTACCTGACTGTAGTGGAAAAAACAGCCAATAACTTTCACTCTGGGAAAAACTATTTTTAAAGCTTTTTGTTCAGCTTTTTCAAAGTCGCATATTGCTGTATCGGGTTGTAAATTGATACAATTTGCAACTTTCTTTAAAACGGCCACATAATTTTCCGTTTTGCGTCCTTCCATCATTGCGTAGACAATTGGAAATGTCTGAAAAAGTAAAAAGTTTAAAATAGGTTGAAAATATTTTCTGTAATTAAATAAATATGCATGGATTATGTATAAGAAAATAATGGATTAAGTAATTTTTTCTTACTCTATTTTCGTGTCTTATTATAATTGTCCATACTTGACAATTATTATTTTTTAATTGTGGTACAGTGCCAAATGTACCATCCACGAAAATGGTCACCCTTTCATCATGGAGAAGTTTTTCTGCCAAGGGCTTATCAATAAAGATTATTGCTTTTGTGTTACTATCCTCCACAACAAAATCGATAGTAAATGACTCTTTTGTATCTAATATTAACAGCTCCTTCCATTTTTCGTTTTGCAAAGCTGTACGTAACTGGTTTAAATTTTTTGGAACTATTCCAAGACTTTTTTTTTTAAATCGTTCAATGGATTTTTCCACATTTCCTATTGTAGTTGAATCCAACAAGTCACCGTATCTAAATATACAAAATATAAATTATAAATAATAGTTGTCTTAATAACAGCATTTACTTCTTTAGACTTTTCGTTTCTTACTTACTTTGAAATGATTTTTTTCTTTATAAGCCTTGTTGGCTCGAACGTCTGTGACGTTTGTATTTCTTTTTTTATGTGTAAAAGGTCAAGTATTGGTTTATCATGACCTTCATGATGTCCCTTTACAATGAAATTTCCATTTTTTTTTAATAATTTTGCCTTGCAGCGTGTATCCTTTTTTCGGTGACTGCACTCATAATATCTGTAAGAAAATTCCTCATCATTAAATACATGTAATGTAATGGGCTAATGGAAGTATGATAACATATAAGCTAAAACAGTTATTAATTATTAATGATTAATTAATATAAGCTAAAACAGTTATTAATTATTAATGATTAATTAATATGAGCTAAAACAGTTATTAATTATTAATTTATAAGTTGCGTGCATGTGAGTGTTATTTTAGTATTCTTAATGTGTAATATAATAATATGTAATACCAGTTTATCTATGCCTTTCATATTTATGTAGAGTTAATTAATTTCATTCTGTTTCTTACATAGTAATTTCTTACATTTCGGCTATTGAAATCTTTGGATTTCCTATTTTCTGCCGTGTCGAAAATTTAATTATTTCTTTTCTCCCGCCAGAAATATATCTTCGTAATTCTTTTGTTTTCCCCGATTGTTATTTTGCAATTTTTCGTAACGCTTTTGTTTTTCTGGGTTGTGTGCGACGTGTACCAGTGGCATTGTTTAGAGTAGACAATTATTACATATTGTTAGTTGCAACATTTTCGACATGGCAGAAAATAGGAAAATAACTAAAGCTAGACTTCAACAACCCAAAATTATATTTGATGGATACAGTTTCCATTACAATAAATCATATGGAGATACAATGTAAGAAATAGAATGAAATTAATTAACTCTACATATATATGAAAGGCATAGGTAAACTAGTATTACATGGCTGCGGTTGACTTGACGCTACAAATGCTTCGAAGCATTTTTTTTCTTCTATCTTCATTGAAAGAAAGAAGAAGAAAAATGCTTCGAAGCATTTGTAACATCAAATCGACCGTAGTTTATATTACACATTAAGAATACTAAAATAACCCTCACATGCACGCAACTTATAAATTAATAATTAATAACTGTTTTAGCTCATATTAATTAATCATTAATAATTAATAACTGTTTTAGCTTATATTAATTAATCATTAATAATTAATAACTGTTTTAGCTTATATGTTATCATACTTCCATTAGCCCATTACATTACATGTATTTAATGATGAGGAATTTTCTTACAGATATTATGAGTGCAGTCACCGAAAAAAGGATACACGCTGCAAGGCAAAATTATTAAAAAAAAATGGAAATTTCATTGTAAAGGGACATCATGAAGGTCATGATAAACCAATACTTGACCTTTTACACATAAAAAAAGAAATACAAACGTCACAGACGTTCGAGCCAACAAGGCTTATAAAGAAAAAAATCATTTCAAAGTAAGTAAGAAACGAAAAGTCTAAAGAAGTAAATGCTGTTATTAAGACAACTATTATTTATAATTTATATTTTGTATATTTAGATACGGTGACTTGTTGGATTCAACTACAATAGGAAATGTGGAAAAATCCATTGAACGATTTAAAAAAAAAAGTCTTGGAATAGTTCCAAAAAATTTAAACCAGTTACGTACAGCTTTGCAAAACGAAAAATGGAAGGAGCTGTTAATATTAGATACAAAAGAGTCATTTACTATCGATTTTGTTGTGGAGGATAGTAACACAAAAGCAATAATCTTTATTGATAAGCCCTTGGCAGAAAAACTTCTCCATGATGAAAGGGTGACCATTTTCGTGGATGGTACATTTGGCACTGTACCACAATTAAAAAATAATAATTGTCAAGTATGGACAATTATAATAAGACACGAAAATAGAGTAAGAAAAAATTACTTAATCCATTATTTTCTTATACATAATCCATGCATATTTATTTAATTACAGAAAATATTTTCAACCTATTTTAAACTTTTTACTTTTTCAGACATTTCCAATTGTCTACGCAATGATGGAAGGACGCAAAACGGAAAATTATGTGGCCGTTTTAAAGAAAGTTGCAAATTGTATCAATTTACAACCCGATACAGCAATATGCGACTTTGAAAAAGCTGAACAAAAAGCTTTAAAAATAGTTTTTCCCAGAGTGAAAGTTATTGGCTGTTTTTTCCACTACAGTCAGGTAATACAAAGTAACAATATAAATAATACGCATAAAATGTAAAGTCAATTTACCTAATTATATTCATTTCTTATTACAGGCATTGGTAGACAATGCAGAAAAACATAAGATTTTAAATACACAATTTGGTTGGGGGGCAACAAAGTTGCTTATTTCTTTGGCACTTCTCCCTGAAAACCTAATTATACAAGGGTTTCATTTGATTGAAAAAAACATTTTTGAGAACTGCAAGGAATTGCAAAAATTTATGACGTACTATAAAGAAACGTGGTTAAACGGATTTAAGCCCGCTTCTTTCTGTGTTTATCGCGAGATGCACAGAACTAATAACATTTCGGAAAGACACAATCGTGAATTGAAAAAGGATTTACAAAAACATTCAACGATTGTACAATTTTTAGGTATATCTTTTTGCAAATATTTATAGTGGCGTATATGAATATACTTCTCAAAATGTAATATTTTTTACAGCTTACCTTTGTGATCATCAGAAAACCATTAGAAGTGTCGAGAAGCATTCCAAATTCTGGACAAGATTGGAACGTAAATCCTTAAAAGCCAAAGAGACTGAGATAACAAAAATCTGGGAAGAAATTGAAACAGATGTAGACAATGTTGATTTGTTAATAATTTTAAATAAGTTAAGGGAACTTATTGGAGACAAACAAATAACTTTATAAATATTATATAATACTCTTTTTCTCTTTATCCTTGGTTTTTCGTCACGTCTTCCTGCAGGATATCAGTGGTACGATGCATTCCAATCCCAAACCTGGAACAAAAAAATTAATCGGAGGAAAGGATCGATCCAACATATATCCAGACGCACATATATCCAGACAGATAGCAAAATATGCAAATGAGTAAAAATAATTTTCATTTAATGAAAATTTGTTACTTATCTGATATTTCTCTTTTCTATATTAACACCTTCTATTCTTCTTTTTATCATTCCATCATTTCCATCAGGTTTCACTTTTTCGTTGACGACAAATCGATTCCAATATGTATGTACAATGATGCTACAACAGTAAATTATGTTATTATGTCGCAAAACAAAATTTAATACTGCTCTATGCAATAATGGAATATTAAAATAAGGATAAATTGTACTACAATATATTTTTGGGTTTTATTTTTCCGACAAATTGACTTAGCTTATTTTAAATTAATAATTAACCAACATTTTTATACTTCTTTCTATTTCGTGCCAAATATTTTTCACTGCAACCTCTTCCAAATTTTAAGTAAGCTAAGTTAATTTGTCGGGAAAAAAGTAAATCTTTAATTATATTGTAATACATTTTATTCTTATTTTAATATTCTATTATTTTATACTATCAAGTCTGGATACGCTTATGTCAAAACACGCACATGTCAAAACGTCAAAAAAGTTTCGGCTAACCACACATGTATTACTACTTACTCAGTATGACTAACCCACAGAAATTTAATATGAACTACCTAGGGATTTCCGTTGGTACCAACACTATCGCCGCCATTTTTCGGGAAATTGTCGTGTAACCACCGAAAAATTGGAACTTATTCATACCGATATATGTGGCCCGATGCGAGTTACATCGAACGGAGGATTGAGGTACTTTATCACTTTTACCGACGATCATACGAGGTGGACGGAGATAAGGTTCATTAAAAGTAAGAACCAAGCACTCGAAGAGTTCAAGGCATACCAAATTTTTGTCGAGAAACAGCATGGCAAGAAAATAAAGGCGATTCAATCCGATAATGGCCGCGAGTACGTCAATAAGGAATTCGACGAATACTTAAAGACCCAGGGAATTCAACGTCGACTCACGACGGCATACAGTCCGGAGCAAAACGGGGTGGTCGAAAGAAAAAATCGGACTTTGGTGGACTCCACGAGATGCCTTCTACTCCAGTCAGGTCTACCTACATCATTCTGGGCTGAAGCACTATCCACGGCGAATTACATTAGGAATCGCTGTCCAACCAGAAAGCTTGATGGAAGGACCCCACACGAAGGCTGGAAAGGCAAGGCTCCGACTGTAAGTTACTTCAAGAGTTTTGGATGTAAAGTATTCTGTATAAACAAAGTTTCCACGAGAGGAAAACTTGACCCTCGATCCAAGGAGGGAATATTCGTCGGGTATTCTGAGGAATCGAAAGGTTTTCGAATCTGGCTACCGGAATCCAAGAAAATCGAGATTACTCGGGACGTAAAGTTTCTGGAAAACTCTCTGGGAGGAGCTAAAACACCTTTCGAAGATTTCTATTCACAGTCCACGGACATGATCCCGATTGACGGCGTGGACGTCAAATTGTCCTCCGGTTATGATAACACTGAGCGAAGGAACATCGAGGAGATTGCTGTGGAGCCAGAAGAAGCAGAACCAGGAGAACCAGAAACAGGGGAAGCGGATCCAGGGGAAGCGGAAATAGAAGAGCCAGAGGGTGACAACGAGAGACTCGCACAAGTCCGAAGAAGAGGTCGTCCCCGCCTTATCAGAACCGGGCGGCCCGGGAGACCTCGAAAGGAATATAGCCACGAAGCGCTTGAACAAGCGGAAATGGCGTATGTGGCCGAAATCCCAATAACGCAAGCCATGTCGGATGTGGACTCATCGGAATGGATGGACGCGATGGCGGCAGAGGTGATATCCCTAATCAAGAACAACGCATGGAAGATTACAGAGTGTCCGAAGGATCAACGAGTAGTTGGGAGCAGATTTGTTCTGCGCAACAAATATAACTCCGACGGATCTATCGATAAACGAAAGGCACGTGTTGTAGCACGCGGTTTTTCTCAAAGACCAGGGATCGACTATCACGAGACATTCGCTCCAGTAGCAAGGATGAGCTCGATACGAGCTGTGTTAGCCATAGCAGCACAGAGAGACATGAAGATCGAACAGCTCGATGTAGCAACGGCATATTTAAATGGTGAAATTGAGGAGACAATCTATCTGGAAGCACCGGAATATCTAGAGAATATTTTGGAACATATCATTCGTTCCAGAAACGTGGACAGTTCCATCAGGGATACGGCGAAGAAGATGTTGGAGGACATTCGGAAGCCGAACGCAGTTTGTCTATTAATCAAGGCGTTGTACGGGCTTCGACAGTCAGGTAGGACCTGGCACTCTACACTGAAGGAAGTGCTTGAACTACTCGGAGCTGTTCAATCGAAGGCCGACCCATGTGTATTTTTTATCGGACCTATCGATGACAGAACATTTATCATCGTATACATCGATGATATACTAATTGCCTCTCGCGATACTGCGAAGATCGCGAAAATCAAGAATCATCTCAGCGCTAACTTTGAGATCAAAGACCTAGGCGGCGTCAAATACTGCTTGGGCTTGGAATTCTCAAGAGAGGAGAATGAGATTGCTATAAGACAAAAAGGATATATTAACGACATTCTCGCAAGATTCGGCATGCTGGACTGTAAGCCGGTGTCCACTCCAATGGATCCGGATGTCAAGCTGATCAAGGAGGAGGTCGGCACGGACCGTCGTCAGCCCGAGGTTCCCTATCAAGAACTCATTGAGGCACTGATGTATCTGGCGACGTCGACACGACCCGATATAGCTCATGCTGTCAGTCGTCTAAGCCAATTCAACAACTGTCACACGGAGACTCACTGGAGAGCAGCCAAGCGGGTGTTGCGATACCTCAAAGGGACTGATAATGTTGGTCTAGTTTATTCTGTTTTCAGTGATCCTCCCGAGATGTTCGCGGACGCTGACTGGGGTAACTGCAGCATGGATCGTAAATCCTACTCTGGCTACACTTTTTTATTGAGCGGTGGAGCCATCAGCTGGGAATCAAAGAAACAGCACACTGTGGCTCTATCAACAACTGAGGCCGAGTATATGGCCCTCTCTGAAGCGACTAAAGAAGCACTATACATGGGAGGATTACTCGGAGAACTCGGGATAACATTGGATGGAATCACCATCAAAAACGACAACAACGGGGCTCTAAAGTTGGCGATGAATCCCGTTTTTCACGCTCGGTCGAAACATATCGACATTCGACATCACTTCGTGCGTGACGCCGTTAGCAGAGGTTTGGTTAAAATCCAACATGTATCCACCGACGAGATGACGGCGGATATTCTCACGAAGGGACTGCCTAGAGGAAAGCACGAAGCCTGCATGAGGTCCATTGGACTTAAGACCATCAAATGAGCGGAATCCGACCAGCGCGATTCGAGGGGAAGTGTTGGCGAAAATCCCGTATACGACTCGCCATGCGGATTCGGCATTATGGAGGGCGCTCTCTGTCTCCAATAGGAAACGCGGTGTCGCATCTACTACTGATTTTTTCCTCTCTACTAGTCGCTCGCTGCTTTACCGTGTCCGTCACGTAGTCACGCGCAGCCTTCGTATATCACACGTTCTTCGAGAAATATATTGAGTACTAGCACAAAAACTGTTGTATATTGCGCGATATCCCCATCAAATTATTTAATGTTTTAGTCTAGTAGACTAATGTTTAATGTTTTAGTATGTTAACTTAAACATTATCATGTTTTAATATTTATCTTCTTCTTTTATATTCATAGTAATCCGTTCCGAAGAAGACTAATTATAATAAGTACAGTCGAAATGTTACCCACGTGTATTGTGTATTTAATAAAGTGTTTTTATTTTTATCCAATATTTTTTTTGTTGTTGTTTGTAAATTAGCCGTAATTTGGCCAATTAAACATGCATAGGTAAAATAAATTTAATAAGAGTAAAAGAACATTATAAACTACAATTATTTTTCACAGTTAATAATATAATTATTGGTATGCATTTAAATATTACATGTACAAAATATTGTTATGCTAAAGTAAAGGTTTTTAATGTAAGACTTTTTTAGATAGAAAAGCATATGTATAGAACCGTGATTTTTATACATTACATTTGCGAATTTTAATTTTTAAGTTTATAAATATTTATTTAATTAATTATATTTGCAATCTTTATATATTTATAAATTTTTAATATATATATACATATATATACTTATTTATAAATATAAAAATTAAAATTTGTAAATATAAACGCAAATGTAACGTATAGCGCATCGTCAATTTGCCAACTCGAGACTCGGCACTCGGCGACACTCGGCGAGACACGAGACACGAGATAGGCCAGTCAATAAAGACAATCAATTCACTTTAATTACAAAAGTTTTCAAATTTTGATGGCATATTGGGTGAGTTGAAATAACAATAAATCTCATTTTGCAACCATCTCCGAGGTCCGGAACATGTTAAATATTGCAAAAAAATGTTAATTTATTATAACTTTGCAAAAAAAATTGCAAAAGTGCTGCAAATCGATAGAATAACTTTTGCAATTGCCCCGAACAGTTGTGCCAATTTGCAACCTTCTATGTTGTACGCAATATATATTTTTTAATCAATGATGGAACAATTGTTTATTTGGTCGTAATTTTGTCAAAAATTTTGCAAATTGGTTGCAAACGTTGAGATTATTTTTCGTCACAAACTGTTAAGTTTGTAATCTCGGACAAAGTCCGCAACAGTGAAAAATTAGCAACAATTATTATTTTGCACTTTTTACAAGCGTGAAAAAATTGCAGAAGTTTTGCAAATTTTACGGAGTGCTTCAAATGTCTTCCCTTATCCAAATATAAATTTGCAACCCTCTACTAGTTACGCAAATTATTACAATTTATTAATGACTAAATACGTTGTTTTATAAAAAATTGCAATGTTGCGCGCCTCGAAATAGGTTGCAAATCTAATACATTGCAGAAAATATTACAATAGACATTGCTTTAAGTTTGCAGGACTTTTGCAATTTTTTTCGCAAAGTTATAGCAATAAATTAACGTTTTTTGCAATGTTTAGCATGTTCCGGACCTCGGAGATGGTTGCAAAATGAGATTTATTGTTATTTCAACTCACCCAATATGCCATCAAAATTTGAAAACTTTTGTAATTAAAGTGAATTGATTGTCTTTATTGACTGGCCTATCTCGTGTTTCGTGTTTCGCCGAGTGTCGCCGAGTGCCGAGTCTCGAGTTGGCAAATTGACGATGCGCTATACGTTACATTTGCGTTTATATTTACAAATTTTAATTTTTATATTTATAAATAAATATATATATATGTATATATATCTATTAGAAATTTATAAATATATAAAGATTGCAAATATAATTAGGGGAGAATGGGGGAATTACAGTCATCAGGCAATGCCGGGTCACCTGTATTTTACATAAACCAACAGTTATATCAAACTTTTTTTGTTTCTATCCGTTTACATACATGATTATCGAATAATTTATTATGCCGTGCCTATTAAACCAGCATAAATTAATAAAAATCTGGTGATTCTTATTTTACGCCCTTTTTCTTATAAAAATCGATGTACTTTTAATAAGAGTTTTGCGAAGTTTTTAGTAGTTAAAATTACGTCTAACCGTTATTTATGACTTTTTTGGTTCTTTAGCTTCTATTTCGCCCATATTAAAACGATGACATTGTATAAATATATTATTATTTAATATAACAAATTCACTCGGTTTTTGGGGTAACGGTAGTCGCTTGCACGGGGAAATTGCAGTCGTGGCGCATTTGTTCCTAACAATCGGGCCTGCAAACGTCGAGTGACAGCGTATAAACATCACGATATGTATATACCTTATATTTATACCACAAATTTGGTAGAATTTATCTAAACTTGGTGAGAAATAAATAATATACATGATTTACATAGAAAATATGTTCAATTTGATGGACATTTCAGTCTTGAAATAATGCCGGAATTTTAGATTAAAATTTCAATTTTTCTGTTAATCATTAATTGTAATTATATTTTCAATTCAAGATGCCTTGTTGTAGACGAAGAAAAACTGAAAGAGGAAAATGGTCCTCAGACGAGTTAAAAAACTTAAAAGAACTTATAAAAGAACTTATTTCTATCTATTTTATGTCTGAAAGTCTTATTTTTTTACCGATACAAAATTTTTTGTCCTATCAAAATCTATTCCGCCGAACCCTGGCTGCTAGCGACCGGCTGGCATTACCCCAAACGTGACCGTAATTACCCAACACGTCGGACAATTGCGGTCAATTCAGAGATTTTTATAATCAATGCAGGCTTAATTATTTATTACCTTTCTTGACTTTTATGCTTCTACTTTCGAAGAATGATTGATGAAGTATCCGTCAATTATTCCATTTTGGTTCTGAAGACATTTTTTTTTCAAAAAATAAGAAATAATTTTTACTGACTGCAATTCCCCCATTCTCCCTTAATTAAATAAATATTTATAAACTTAAAAATTAAAATTCGCAAATGTAATGAATAAAAATCACGGTTCTATACATATGCTTTTCTATCTAAAAAAGTCTTACATTAAAAACCTTTACTTTAGCATAATAATATTTACATGTAATATTTAAATGCATACCAATAATTATATTATTAACTGTGAAAAATAATTGTAGTTTATAATGTTCTTTTACGCTTATTAAATCAAGAGACACGGTAGTGTCTCGCGCCAAGTACACGCGAAGCGAGACCGCACCGTGACTCTTTTACGCGAACGCACGAGTTGCGAGTACCCGAGATGTTGAGATCTCATATAATGAGTGAACGGATCAAGTTTTAAGTAGGCTTGATCGATAGCTTGGGGTCCAAATAGGGGGGGGTTTCTCTCATAATATTCCGCTACGTGCCCTACGAGCGGAGATATTGCGACGCAAAGTCCAAATGTGAAAATTTATTTTTAAGATACTTCTTCTACGTCGACCGTCTCTCATGCCATATCACGTGATCAGAGAAAATGTCCCTTTCACTTTTTCGACACTGGCGGCGCAGGTATCGCCAGTTTCGATATCGCGCGCGTATTTCGAACGATCTAGTAGATAAATTAAAGGTCGATAGACTTATCGGTCAGGAGGAAGATTCGAAGATTTCTATTTAGGTAAATTAGGTATTATATGGCCCGGTTTCACCAACATGATTTAATCTAATCGGTCGATTAAACTCACTCTTCGTCTCTTTCTAGGGGAACAGTTGGAAAGAGATGAAGAGTGAGTTTAATCGACCGATTAGATTAAATCACGTTGGTGAAACCGGGCCTATATATTGAGTCAATTGCTTCATGTATATCTAGAGAGATTTCGTATCTTTACATCGTATTACCACCGCTGCCGGAAAAAAAGTTCTCTACGCTTGGCAGAAAGTGTCGCTAAAAAATTTTTAAGTCGATTCTTATGAATCAAGCTTGAATTCGATGTCTAGGTATCCCAGGTTGCCGATGACGAGGTCCAGATAGTGCGCTTCATAGTTTTCGGTGTCCAGGTGTAATAATACGTTGAATTCGATGTCTACGTGTTCCAGGTTGCCGATGACGAGGTCCACATAGTGCGCTTCGTATAATACGTTGAATTCGATGTCTACGTGTTCCAGGTTGCCGATGACGAGGTCCACATAGTGCGCTTCGTAGTTTTCGGTATCTACGTGTATTAATACCTTGAATTCGATGTCCACGTGTCTCAGGTTGCCGATGACGGGATCCAGATAGTGCGCTTCATAGTTTTCGGTGTCCAGGTGTAATCGTACGTTGAATTCGACGCTAGGTGTCCCAGGTTGCCGATGACGAGGTCCACATAATGCGCTCCGTAGTTTTCGGTGTCCAGGTGTAATAATACGTTGAATTCGATGTCTACGTGTTTCAGGTTGCCGATGACGATGTCTAGATAGTGAGCTCCGTAGTTTTCGGTGTCTACGTGTATTAATACCTTGAATTCGATTTCTAGGTGTCCCAGGTTGCCGATGACGAGGTCTACATAGTGCGCTTCGTAGTTTTCGGTGTCCAGGTGTAATAATACGTTGAATGCGATGTCTAGGTGTTCCAGGTTGCCGATGACGATGTCTAGATAGTGAGCTTCATAGTTTTCGGTGTCTACGTGTATTAATACCTTAAATTCGATTTCTAGATGTCCCAAGTTGCCGATGACGAGGTCCACATAGTGCGCTTCGCAGTTTTCGGTGTCCAGGTGTAATAATACGTTGAATGCGATGTCTAGGTGTCCCAGGTTGCCGATGACGATATCTAGATAGTGAGCTCCGTAGTTTTCGGTGTCTACGTGTATTAATACCTTGAATTCAATTTTTAGGTGTCCCAGGTTGCCGATGACAAGTTCCAGATTGCGCGCTCCGTAGTTTTTGGTGTCTAGGTGTAATAATACCTCGAATTCGATGTCTACGTGTTTCAGGTTGCCGATTACGAGGTCCACATAGTGCGCTTCGTAGTTTTCGGTATCTACGTGTATTAATACCTTGAATTCGATGTCCACGTGTCTCAGGTTGCCGATGACGGGATCCAGATAGTGCGCTTCATAGTTTTCGGTGTCCAGGTGTAATCGTACGTTGAATTCGACGTCTAGGTGTCCCAGGTTGCCGATTACGAGGTCCACATAGTGCGCTTCGTAGTTTTCGGTGTCCAGGTGTAATAATACGTTGAATTCGATGTCTACGTGTTCCAGGTTGCCGATGACGAGGTCCACATAGTGCGCTTCGTAGTTTTCGGTATCTACTTGTATTAATACTTTGAATTCGATGTCCACGTGTCTCAGGTTGCCGATGACGGGATCCAGATAGTGCGCTTCATAGTTTTCGGTGTCCAGGTGTAACTGTACGTTGAATTCGACGTCTAGGTGTCCCAGGTTGCCGATGACGAGGTCCACATAGTGCGCTCCGTAGTTTTCGGTGTCCAGGTGTAATAATACGTTGAATTCGATGTCTACGTGTTTCAGGTTGCCGATGACGATGTCTAGATAGTGAGCTCCGTAGTTTTCGGTGTCTACGTGTATTAATACCTTGAATTCGATTTCTAGGTGTCCCAGGTTGCCGATGACGAGGTCTACATAGTGCGCTTCGTAGTTTTCGGTGTCCAGGTGTAATAATACGTTGAATTCGATGTCTAGGTGTTCCAGGTTGCCGATGACGATGTCTAGATAGTGAGCTTCATAGTTTTCGGTGTCTACGTGTATTAATACCTTAAATTCGATTTCTAGATGTCCCAAGTTGCCGATGACGAGGTCCACATAGTGCGCTTCGTAGTTTTCGGTGTCCAGGTGTAATAATACGTTGAATGCGATGTCTAGGTGTCCCAGGTTGCCGATGACGATATCTAGATAGTGAGCTCCGTAGTTTTCGGTGTCTACGTGTATTAATACCTTGAATTCAATTTTTAGGTGTCCCAGGTTGCCAATGACGAGGTCCACATAGTGCGCTCCGTAGTTTTTGGTGTCTACGTGTATTAATACCTTGAAATTGATGTCTAGGTATCCTAGGTTGCTGATGACAGGGTCCAGATTGCGCGCTCCGTAGTTTTTGGTGTCTAGGTGTAATAATACTTCCGAATTCGATGTCTACGTGTTTCAGGTTGCCGATTACGAGGATCCACATAGTGCGCTTCGTAGTTTTTGGTGTCTAGGTGTATTAATAACTTTAAATCCGAATGTAGGACATGTAAATATCGAATTCGAAGTATTAATACACATAGACACCGAAAACTACGGAGCGCACTATGTGGATCTCGTCATCGGCAACGTGGGACACCTAGACATCGAATTCAACGTATTATTACACCTGGACACCGAAAACTATGGAGCGCACTATTTGTAACCCGTCATCGGCAACCTGGGATACCTAGACATCGAATTCAAGCTTGATTCATAAGAATCAACATAAAAATTCCCTAGCGGCAGAACTAAAATTATGTCATAACATAATAAAAATTCGCTGAATAAAAATTATGTCTAAACATAATAAAAATTGGATGAATTAAAATTATGTCTTGACATAATAAAAATTCGCTGAATAAAAATTATGTCTAAACATAATAAAAATTGGATAAATTAAAATTATGTCTTGACATAATAAAAATTGGATGAATTAAAATTATGTCTGACATAAAAATAATTCCGCATTTTCATTATGTGTATACACATAATTTTAATTCATACTATTTTTATTATGTGTACACATAATTTGTTTTCGAATGAACGTAAAACGTATTTGTTACAATATCTATATTCATTATTGAAAATCGATATGCGCGACAAAAGCTCTTGTATATCATTAATTATGTTATTATTTATTATATATATTTCTATCCATATATTTTCAGTATTATTATTGTTACATTAGAAAAATTATTGGCATTTAGGATACGAATCTTTTTCCGTTAGTTTGTAAGTTTCGGGATTAAAAAGATCATGTCGTATTATTAACATATACCTAAGATTTATAGAATCGTTATTAATTTTATTATATATTTCAATTGCGCGAATCTTAAACATGTTTTGTAAAAATTATGCATAATATTCCTATGCAAGGATACTTGTTTAATTATTTCTTCCTATTGCGTTTAAGTATAGAAAAATATACAATTTCTATGTGTTTGCACTTTATATTTAATGAGGCAATTATATATATATGATTCAATTTGCGTCTATGTCTCTTTATTGACTGACATAGTTATATACTTTTAAATCTTTTTCTTTTCTAAAATTCAATCAATTGAATAGCAAAAACTACGTTATCATATTATATATTTTTGGTACGTAGTGTGCAAATGTATTTTGAAATAAAGATTATATATTTTCTACTGAATTATTTACACACACGTTCGGTTTCAGATAATCATTTTTCGCCAACTCAAATATGTTCCTATTCAACTGTCAAAATATGAAAGATAATTTTATCTAGTTGTGACATTCGCTCGAATTCTCGAAATAATTTTCAAGGATGTGAGTACAAATATATATATATAATTAATAGAAAATTATAAACGATGCGTTATGTATGAGAAATTTGACAGAATTGCTTTTATCAAATAGAATTAATTTGCGATTAGTTGAAGGAAATAAAAGAATAAACAAATCAGGTAAGTTTCAGACACGTGTTACAGGTTTCCATCTGTAATTAACCAAAATATCGATGCCTGTAGATATCGGTACATATACAATTGCGAACAACATTCAGTAAGACACGCGAATAAAAATAAATAAAAAATTTTACAGTTAACGACTTATTAACATTAATCATGCTATATTGCGATTATGTTTTATGTTGAAATTGAAAAATATATACAAGGTGTACAATTAAAAGGGTTATAGATTATTATTTTTAAAAAACTAAGCAAATTATTAAATTGTTGTTTTCTTTAGAAATAATAGTCCGTAACACTTTCAGCTTCATACCTTGTATATACTGTTTATAAGATTATAAGATATATTGTTTATAAGATTAAGATGGGTAACACACTACAAAAAGGCGTGATATCCGTACAAAATTACCTTTTTAAAAAAAGGTAAAAGAGGCGCCAAGTACACGCATTCTAGTGTATATGTATTATGTTGTTACCCTGTTATGTTGTTACCTCGAAAAAAACAAAGTGGTAGTATTATACCTCCAAATAGCTTTACCCTGTACATACTGTTTATAAAATGCGTAATACTACAAAAAGACGTGATATCCGTACAAAATTAACTTTTTAAAAAAAAAAGGTTAAAAAAAGGCGCTAAGTACACGCATAGTAATGTATATGTTGTTACCATACCTCGAAAAAATATAAGTAACAAGTAGTAGACATAATCTTTATATCTCGAAAAATCTCGAAAAAATCTAAGCAGTAGTATCTTTATTTCTGAAAAATTATAACCCAAGTGATACACATCACAAAATTATGTTACCTTATCAAAAAGAAGAGTCGCGCTTCAAGTGATCTATTACAATTACAAAAAAGAAACGATATCTCTTTAAATTACAGCGCCAATTACAGAGAGAACATATATATTGCCTCAAAAAATAATTGTTGCACTACTTTGAAAAATCTTTACATTGTGTCAATTAGAAAAGAATGTATGATAACAATTTTATAAGATTAAAAAATTTTATTTAAATTTTACAAGGGAATACAAGATATTTAAATACAAAGTTTACATGTGTATTTTTTAGTGGTCACAAAAAAATTACAGAGGTAACAGTACAAAATAAAAATATTTTATTAAAATATTTAATCCAACGAGAGAATACAATTTGTATTTAAATACAAAGTTTATATATGTATTTTTCAATAGAATAAAAGATTTAATCACAAAGAATTACAGAGGTAACAGTACAAAATAAAAATATTTTATTAAAATACATAAATTTTTCTCGTAAAAATACTTGGCGCTGCTAGACCTCGAAATTTTAAATAAATAAATAAACTTATCCTATACTTAATTATAAGCCGCATTATTCGCCGTCGTCACGCACACCCATATCACTCGCTCGCACATACACACCACGCTGATAATCATTTTGTTACTCTCGTCGCATTCTTCTCTGAATTATTTTTATTTATTGTTGTCCTTATTTATTTAAAATTTCGAGGTCTAGCAGCGCCAAGTATTTTTACGAAAAAAGTTTATGTATTTTAATAAAATATTTTTATTTTGTACTGTTACCTCTGTAATTCTTTGTGATTAAATCTTTTATTCTATTGAAAAATACATATATAAACTTTGTATTTAAATACAAATTGTATTCCCTCGTTGGATTAAATATTTTAATAAAATATTTTTATTTTGTGCTGTTACCTCTGTAATTTTTTTGTGATTTATTTTACCTATGCATGTTCAATTGGCCAAATTACGGCTAAATTACAAACAACAACAAAAGGATATTGGATAAAAATAAAAACACTTTATTAAATAAACAATACACATGGGTAACGTTTCGACTGTACTTATTATAATTAGTCTTCTTAGGAACGGATTACTATGAATATAAAAGAAGAAGATAAATATTAAAACATGATAATGTTTAAGTTAACATACTAAAACATTAAACATTAGTCTACTAGACTAAAACATTAAATAATTTCCTAATAATATAAACAAAATAAACAATAATCTAATTGAATCACAAATATAAAAACGCCGGAGTAATCGAATGAAACCATGACAAGATAAATTTTATATTTATATTGAGAGGTGATAAAATCTCTTCCGTCAGGAAGAGAATGCAAATTATTAACGGGAGTAGCCTGATTTAAAATATCTTTAAAATATATATTTTTCAGGAATTTTTTATAGGGAAACAAAGAAAGTGAATAACGTTAAGCTTTGCATGTTCTCTTCACCTTATTTTAAAATTTTATTTTTATTTAAGTAACAAAAATGTTCTTCTTTTCTGTTATATCCTGGTCACTATAAATGACAGACGGTGTAAATAATTCTAGCTGTTCTAATAGGTATCTGAAACACAAAGAGCTAAAATTTTCTTATTCTGCAGAAATGTGGTTATTGTCTGAACAAGAATTAAATCAATATTTCTATTCTGTGTGTTGTAAAAGCGGTTTTTTTATTAGAAATATTATAACTTTTTTCAAAATTTTATTAGTATTTTATTAAAAGAAAAAACTAATAAACAATGTTTATTGTAGTTCAGACGATAGCCGCATTACTTATTTTGAATAAGAAAGTTTTGGTTTTTACATTTCTGCTATTTAGAACAGCTAGAATCATTTACTTCATCTCTTATTTACGTCTTTTAGTGATCAAGATATAACATAGATAAGAAGAATATTTTTCTTAAAAAATAAAAATATATTCTTAAAATAAGATTAAAAGAACATGCAAAGTTTAACGTTATTCGCTTTCTTTGTTCACCTAATTAAAAATTCCTGAAAAATACTTATTTTTAAAGATCTTCTCCGGCTCCAGTCGTGCTCAACTTGTATTCATGCTTAAAAAGAAAAATTTATTTTACTAAAGTTAGGGCCAAAGCACATATGACAGTCGTAGTCGTGGACGTAAGCAACGCACAAGCTTTGGCGTATCCTGATCTGTCAGGTCGGGAACTACGACCGTCGTATAGCTACGCCATGTTATGTGCTTTGACCCTTTATTATTTATATACAAAATATTACATATAACAACTAAAAAATAAAAAGTTAACTTCACGCGTGAGAACTCATGCGGCGTTGCCAAGTAATAACTGACGCCTCTCCTCTTCTGTCATTCCTGCCGAGCGAAAAATTCATCAAATTGCGTACTTTACACAAGTATTTCTTGAAAACGCGTACCGCAAGGGTATATTGACACTTATCGCATATTATTTCTATTTTTATGGATTATATACTAGTTTTTCAAAAACATTTAGAGAAAACTTTTTTCACAATTCATTATAATATGTCTGTTTTACGATAGCTCGGAATAGGAATTCCATGTTAAAAGTTGAAACTTTGAAGCTCAATATCTCGATTTTTAATACCGTAAGAGGTATTGAAATACCACGCATAAAGCACACCTAAATTAATCTATATTCACAGTTTTAAAAAAATAATAGAGAAAATCGATTTTCCGGAGAACGTCCTTAAGATCTTTCCAACCAGAATATGCCCTTGTAATTTATTATTTGTCATTAACATATTGTTATTAATTACATACATATATAAGTGTGAGGAAGCATATGGTACAAAATAATTTCAATATTCAAATTATTGTAATAATAAAGAAATCAATTATTTACATTTTCTACTGTGTGTGCGTGTGTGTGTGATATTATTGACAAGTTTTTTTGCACGTTTACATTTCTTTTGCAGATTTTTTACACGCTTAACTTTCACAAGTGTGATGTCAAATTCAGACAAGATTTTTATTTATCTGTTATAAGCGTGACTTCAAATGCAAGATTTTGATAATCAAACGTTTAACATTTCCAATCTGCAAACGAGTGACCAGCAATATCATCCACAGCATGTAGTCTTAAAATACTACAATTTTCTCTAGAAGCACTAGCGTATTGGGATTTTCAGTCGTGACGTCACAAGGCCAAGATGGCTGGCCTATTCCTGAAAGTATTAAAGCTGTCATATGTAAACACATATAAAGCTCGTGTTTTTCATAAATAATTAATGAAATAACGGTGTTTGTAATAAAAAAAAGTGCGATGGGTGAACACCTAGAAGACAGAGGGGCAAGGTTTTCCCCTAGAGACACAAAAAATCGCGATTCTTGCTGTGCATTTGGCTGCAAAAGCTATGGATTAAAAAATACCTCTGTGCGATTCCACATGTTTCCACCTAAAGGAAAGTTCTATACTGAGAAAAAAGACATGTTTGGAAATATAGAGAAGATTGATGTTCTAAAAGAATGGGAGAGTTTTTAAAAATAGCCAAACCAGAATTGATAACCAAAAAGTGGGCAGTATGTTCTTCGTACTTTGACAGGAGTGACTAATAACGTTTTGCCTGGCAAGTCAATATGATAATAACTGAACAATAACAAGTAAAATATATTCACTAAATGTTAATAAGTAATATTAGTTATAATAAATTGTATACTAAATGTAGTATGTAAAAACAATTCACCGATTTTTTGAAGGCAAAAATATTTTAAACACTCCTGTTATCAATTGAAGACTAATAATAACAAATAAAATTTTCACCCATCGCACTTTTTTTATCACAAACACCGTTATTTCATTAATTATTTATGAAAAACACAAGCTTTATATGTGTTTACATATGACAGCTCTAATACTTTCAGGAATAGGCCAGCCATCTTGGCCTTGTGACGTCACGACTGAAAATCCCAATAATTTATTCGCCGACATTACGAATTTCTTCTGCAACAATCACATAAAATATTGAACAGTTTTCTTGAACGATTATAACGACGTCTGCATGCTTTTGCATCATTAACCTTCCGAGGCCACACCTTTTTTTTTAATACGCCCCGGCCGCACACGCGTGTGAATATGAAAATCCAATTTGTATTTCTAAACATCGTGAATATTATTAATTAAACACACATATTTTACATTTAATTATATATATTTGTGTATTTTTATGTTGTAAATTTTTTATCACACACAAACGTCTTGCCGTTGATTATTATTGTCATTAAGCTTTTAAAAAATAATATTTATCATATTTAGAAAAACAAATTGCATTTTCATACTCACACGCGCATTAAATGCATTAAAGAAATTTAAAATATATTTTAAAAAAATTAAGATAAGTTTCTGTCTATATATATATACTAGCTGGTTACCCGGGCTTCGCCCCGGAGGACATATGTAATAAACCATGCAAATAGTCTCTCTCTCTCTCTCTCTCTCTGTCTCTCTCTCTCTCTCCCTCCCTCTCTCTCTCTCTCTCTCTCCCTCCCTCCCTCCTTCCCCCTCTAAAATGCTATAAATTAAAAAATATTACTTATTTATCGATTGAAGTTCAATTCCGTCATATATAATTCTTTGAGATTCACTCAATTATTTCCTAAAAAATTGGAAAAATTTCGTAATCGATTTCCAAAAAAATACCGGTTCCCAAAATGATCGGTAACAAAAAACTATACAGTTTATAGCACTTTCCAGAAAATTCTAGCCCTGTTTTACATACAATTCTTTAAAATTTGATCAATTATTCTCCGAAAAATTCGTCAAACTTCTGA
This sequence comes from Temnothorax ravouxi, assembly GCA_030770255.1. Classification (NCBI taxonomy): domain Eukaryota; kingdom Metazoa; phylum Arthropoda; class Insecta; order Hymenoptera; family Formicidae; genus Temnothorax; species Temnothorax ravouxi. The sequence continues at coordinate 60,503 of JASTWP010000496.1, forward strand.
TACTTGCTTCCAAAAAGATCGGTAATAAAAAATTATATACTTTATAGCACTCCCCGGGAAATTCAACCCCTACTTTATGTACAATTCTTTGAGATTCGGTCATTCCGAACCGATTTCCAAAAAGATCGGTAACAAAAAATAGTACATTTTATAGCACTCCCCGAGAAATTCTACTCTTTCTTCATGTATAATTTTTTGAGATTTAATCAATTATTTCCCGAAAAATTAGAAAAATTAAAAAAACCGGTTTCCAAAAAGATCGGCAACAAAAACTGTACACATCATGGCGCTTCCCGTAAAATTCTACCCCTACTTCTTTAAGATCGGTCAATAAATTCCCGAAAAATTGAAAAAATTTCCGTACCGGTTTCCAAAAAAATCGGTAACGAAAAATTATACACTTTATAGCACTTCTCGGAAAATTCTACCCTTGTTTGATCTCTAATTCTTTGAAATTCGGTGAATTATTTCCCGAAAAATTAGAAGAATTAGAAAAACCGGTTTCCAGAAAATCGGTAACAAAAAACTATACATATAGTGGCACTCCCCGGAAAATTCTACCCCTATTTCATATACTTTTGGTCAAAATTCGGTTCAGGGGTTTGGGCTGGACGTTGATGAGTCAGTGAGTGAGTGAGTCAGTCAGTCAGTCAGTCAGGACATCTTCCTTTATATATATAGATATATAAACTCTTTCTTCCAAGTCTGTCAAAATTTTTTGAAAGAATAACATTTGAGACAGCATTTTCTTTAAAAAAGAATAAACATTTTTTAATAGGATTATTATTTTAGAATGAGAATGTGAACTACCTTAAAGAATTAATAATGCAAGGACATACAGACGTTGTTACAACCATTCGAGAAAACTGTTCAACATTTTATGTGTTGCTGCAGAAGAAATTCGTAATGTCGGCGGACAAATTATACGTTAGTGCTGCTAGAAAAGATCATAGTATTTTAAGGCTACATGCTGTGTAGATGATATTGCTTGTCCCTCGTTTGCAGTTTGAAAATGTTTGATTATTAAAAACGTTTGATTATTAAAATCTTGCATTCGAAATAACGCTTATAACAGATAAACAAACATCTTGTCTGTATTTGACATCACACTTGTGAAAATTAAGCGTGTAAAAAATCTGTAAAAGAAATGTAAACGTGCAAAGAAACTATTGTCAATAACATCACGCATACACACGTACACAGAAGAAAATGTAAATAATTGATTTTTTTTCTACAATAATTTGAATATTAAAATTATTTTATACCATATGCTTTCTAATACTTATATGTATATAATTAATAACAATATATTAATAACAAACAATAAATTAAGGGCGTATTCTGGTTTGAAAGGCCTTAAAAATAAGTATTTTTCATACATAGGAATTTTTTATAGCGGAACAAAGAAAGCGAATATTGTTAAACTTTGCATGTTCTTATTTAAACTTATTTTAAGAATTTATTTTTATTTTTTAAGTAAGAAAAATGCTATTTTTTTCTATGTTATATCCTGATCACTAGAAGGTGTAAATGACAGACGGAGTAAATGATTCTGGCTGTTCTATTAGGTATCAGAAACCCAAAAACAAAAAATTTTCTTATTCAGAATAAGTGTGGTTATTGTCTGAATTAGAATAAACATTATACGTTTATTAGTTTTTTTTTTTAATAAAATACTAACAAAATTTAAAAAAAAGTTATAATATTTTTAATAATATAAGAGTAATAAGACTCCCCGTTTTATGACCGTTATACAATCAATCAATATTAAATAAGCCGTTTACGGTCCGAGCTTGGATCTTAATAGCCTAATAATATTTTTTGTGTACTACACGTATATTTTTTCCAATCTTAATAAACTGCGCTCCGACATAACCTGTCAGACTTACAACACACCTCCTGTTGGAGTAGTAAATTCTTTACTATTATTTAAATCGATTTAATTAGAGGGGAGTAAGGTGATTTTACTACTCCAATAGGAGCTGTGTTATAAGTCTGACAAGTTTAGTCGGCGGGTAGTTTATTAAGTTAGAAAAAAATATGTAAATATAGTATATAAAAAATAGGACTTCCGTTTCCGGAGCGACTGAGGTGACAGGTGCGAAAGTGGGTGCGAGAAAAGCGAAGGGAACCGAGAGTACAAGGAGGCAGAGGAGGGAGAGCGTGGAGGAGCGAGAAAGTGTGGAGGCAGGAGAACAAGGAGACGTAAGGGGTGAGTGGTGGAGTAGCCGGTAGAGGAGGAATAAGTGTAGAAAAGTGGCAAGGCACGGAGGCAGGTTGGGCACGGGTAATAGTGAGAGTAGGAGGTGTCGCGGTGGGGGAACCGAGCCACGTGCGGCAGCGAGCGCGCGGCAAGGCACGAACGTACGAAGTGAGAGTAGAGGGGCGCCTTGAAGGGGAAACAGAGGCACGGCAGGGCATAGAGCATAAAATAGGTAAAGGGAGAAGAGAGTAGGAGAGATAACGAGTAGGAGAGTAAAGCCAAGGTAGGAGCGGCGGATGGAGCAAGAGAAGGAGGTAAGAACAGAGAGTGAACAGCAAGGAGGTAAAGAACAGAAGGGAGAGGGCGAGGGTGAGATGAAGGCAAGAGGCAGGCCAACAAAAGCGGAAGAGCTTGGAAAACAGAGAGGGAGATCAGATAGCGAAAGGGTCGGTCTTAGATTATTTTCAGAAAAGGATAAGAGAAGAGGAGGAGGAGAAGGAGAGAGCAGAGGAAGAGATCTTAGGAAGGTTTAAAGAAACAAGGCGGGTTTATAGATCACCGCCAGCGAAGGTCAAAAAAGGAGAAGAGGGGAAAGGAAACATGGAGGCAGAAGAGATGCTTAAGGAGATCTTAAGAAAAATGGAAGAACAAGAGAAGGAAAGAAAAAAAGATAAAGAGGAAATAAAAAAGAAAACTAAGGGACTGAAGGAGGAGTTGAAGAGAACGGAGGAAATATGGAGGAAACAGAGAGAAGCGCTGGAGGAGAGAGTAAAGAATCTAGAGGAGAAGGTGGAGGAAAGAGTAAAAAGACTGAAGGAGAAAATAGGAAAGAGGAAGGAGAAGAGAGAAGGGGAGGCAGGTAATGATAATGAGGAAGTGGTGGAGAGGATGAGAGAGATAGAGAGAAAGTTAGAAAAGAAGGAGAGGGAAGAGAGAAAAAGAAATGTAGTGATAAGGGGGTTGGAGGTGAAAGAGGGAGGGAGAAGACAAGAGGTGGAGAAGCTACTGGAGGGAATGAAAGCCAAAGTAAAGATAATAGAGGTGAAGAAAATAGGGGGGGATATGGAAAAAGGAAGGGAAATGGTGCTGTTGAAGCTGGAGAATGAAGAGCAAAAATGGGAGGTGATGGAAAAAAAGAGAAGTTTGGCGGGACGAAGGGAGAGAATCACGGAGGATTTATCGTGGGAGGAAAGAAGGACGAATTGAAGACTGAGAGAGATAGCGAGAAGAGAGGAGAGGGAGGGAAGGAGGGCTTGGATCAAGGCAGGTAGAATAAGGTTGGAAAATGGATGGTGGAGATGGGACGCAGAAGAGGGGGTATTAAAGGATGAAAGGGGAAAGGTAAGAAAGGAGAGCGGAGGAGAAAAGGAAGAGGAGGGAGGCAAATTAGGAGGGAGAGGAGTAGGAATGGAGACGGGGGAATAGGAGGAAGAAAGGCTGGAGGAGAAGAAGTCGGGAAGGGAAATGAGGAGGTTGGAAAAGAAGAGAAAGGGGAAAATAAATCAGAATGGAGAATTGTGTTCTGGAATGTAGCTGGGCTGGAAAATAAAGATAAAGAGTTCTGGGAAGGACTGAAGAAACAGGACGTGGTAGTCATGATAGAGACGTGGATAGGGGAAAAGGGATGGGAAAGAATAAGGAGAAGGCTACCAAAAGGGTATGAATGGGGAGTGCAAATGGCAAGGAAAAAGAATAAAAAAGGGAGAGCAATAGGAGGGATGATAATGGGTATAAGAAAGGAGATAAAAGAGAAGGGAACGGAAATAGAAATAGGCAGGGAGGGATTGATACAGGGAAAGGTTAAGATAGGTAGCGAGAACTGGAGCATTGTTGGGGTCTACGCAAAGAAAGAGGAGATGGAAGAAATACTAAAGGAGCTGGGACTGATAATGGAAAAGAGAGAAGAAGGAAGGTTTACGATTATTGGAGGAGATTTCAATGCAAGGACCGGTCATGAAGGCGGGGGGATAGATGATGAGGAGGGGGGAGGACGGCGTGGAGGAGGTAGAAGATCAAAGGATAAAAAGATTGATAGAGGGGAGGTGGCTGATAAATAGCATAGAAGAGAGAGGATGGGAGATCTTCAATGGCAATGTGAGGGGAGATGAGGAGGGGGCGTTTACGTTTACGGGGGGAAGAGGAGACACGGTGATCGACTATGTGATAGGAGAAGGAGAAGTAAGAAAGAAGATAGAGAGTATGATAGTGGGGGATAGAGTGGACTCGGACCATCACCCCTTGGAAATAGCCGTAAGGAGAGAGAAAGAGGGAGATGAAGGAAGAAGGAGGGGGAAGAAGGAGAACAGGGGGATATGGAACGAGGAAGGAACAAAGAGGTTCATAGAAAAAATAAGAGCGGTGGAGAAAAAGGGGAATGATTTGAACAAGGAATGGGAAGAAATGGAGGTAAAAATAAAGAAGGCAATAAAAGGGGTGAAGGAGGAGATGGGAGGAAAGAGAAGGAAGGCAGGATGGTGGGATGAAGAGTGTAGAGAGGCGAAGAAAGAGGCAAGAAGAAAATTAAGGACTTGGAGGAAAGGAATAGGAGAGGGTAGCGCGTACAAAGAAAAGAGGAAGAAGTTTAGAGAAATGTGTAAGAGAAAGAAGGAAGAAGAAAATCAGAGATGGGAGAGAAAAGCGGAGGGAGCAAGGAGGGGGATTGAGGAGGGAATAGAAGAGGAGTGGAAAGAGCACTTTATGAAACTCCTGGGTGGAGTAAAAGGGAGGGTGAGGATGGGGAAAGAAGAAGATAGAGAGGAAAAGGAGGGAGAAAAGGAAGAGGAGATTAGCATAAAAGAAATGAGGAGAGTTGTAAGGAGGTTAAAAGACGGAAAAGCTATGGGAAGGGATGGGATTCCAGGAGAGGTCTGGAGGCGAGGGGGGAAGGAGCTGGAGATTTGGGCATGGAAATATATTAATAGGATATGGAAGGGAGGAGGATGGCCGGAAATCTGGAAGGAGGGAATAATTGCGCCAATTGTAAAGAAAGGAGAAGGAAAAAGAGCGGAGGAGTATAGAGGTGTGACAATAATGCCGTCGTTATATAAGGTGTACACAGCTATTCTGGCAGAGAGAGTAAGAAAGGAGATAGAGGGGAAGAGAATAGTGCCACAGAATCAGACAGGTTTCAGAAGGGGGATGGGAACAATAAACAACATCTACGTGTTAAACTACTTGGTGAACAGAAGGTTAGAAAAGAAGGGGGAAAAATTGATAGGATGTTTTGTGGACCTTAAGGCGGCGTTTGATTCGGTGGATAGAGGAGTCCTAATAAAAGCAATGAGGGAAAGGGGAGTAAAGGAAGGGCTGGTGAGGAGAACGGAGGAGCTGTTAAGGGAGACGAAAAGCAGGGTAAGAGTAGGAGACGAAATGGGAGAAGAATTCTGGACGGGAAGAGGAGTAAGGCAAGGGTGCCCTTTGAGTCCGCTGCTGTTTAACTTGTTAATAGCGGATATGGAACAGGAAATGGGCAAGGTTAAATGGGGAGGAGTGACGTTAGGAGGTAGGAGGGTATATACTTTGGCTTACGCGGATGATATAGTGTTATTGGCGGAGGACGAGGACCAAATAAGGAGCATGTTGGAAAGACTGGAAGGCTATCTAAGTAGGAAGAGATTGGAAGTGAATGTGGAGAAAACAAAAATAATGAGATTTAGGAAAGGAGGAGGGAGAGACAGTAAAAGAAGATAGAGATGGGGAGGAAAAGAATTAGGAGAAGTGAGGGAATTCCGATATTTAGGATACATGTTCCAAAGAAATGGAGGACAAGAGGCACAGATAAGGGAAAGGATCAAGAAGGCAGCGGCGATAATGGGGAAGATCTGGGGGATAGGCAAGAGAAGATTGGGAAAGACTGGGGAAAAAGATTGTGGCTATTTGATAGATTGGTATGGACAGTAATGGGATATGGAGCGGAAATATGGGGATGGAAAGAAAGGGAAGGAATGGAAAGGTTAGAAGAAAGGTATATCAGATGGGTATTGGGAGTGGAAGGGAGAACGCCATGGTATCTCGTGAGAGAAGAGACGCAAAGGGATAAGCTAAGAGGGAGGGCAGGGATGAGAGCATGGAGATTCGAGAGGAAACTAGAGGAGGGTAGAGGAAGTGAATTGGCAAGGCTATGCTGGGAGAAGATGAAGAGAAAAAAGAAAGAAGGGAAATTAGGGTCAAACTGGGAGAGAGAAAGAGGTAAGTTTTTTGAAAGCAGAGGTGTTGAATTGAAGGAACTGGAAAAGCTGAGAGAAAACGGAGATGAATGGTATCACAAACTGTTCGGAGGGGACAAGGAAGTACAAAGAGGAGAAAGATGGGAAAGGATCGAGGGTGCGGAGTATAATAGATGGTACAAGATAGTAAAAGGAGAGGGTATACCGGGGTATTTGAAGAAAGGATGGGGAGAGAGCAGATGGAACAGGGTGGCGAGATATAGATTAGTAAATGAGATGAGAGAGAGCAGATATTGGGAAACGGAAGAGAAGAAGAAATGCAGGTTATGTGAGCACAGGGAGGAATCATGGGGGCATGTGTGGAAGGAATGTAGGAGATGGGAATCAGGGAAGGGTAGCTGGAAGGAAGCGGTGGGATGGGTGTTAGATGAAAACGAGGGAGGTGAGGAATGGATGATGGAGTTAGAAGAGGAAAGAAGGAGAGGAAAAGGAGGGTCGGGGGAGACAGAAGAAGGAATGGAGTGAGAGAGAGGGGGAGGAGGAAGATGATGGAGGGAGGAGAGGGGACGGGACAGGGGGGTGGAAGGCGGCGAGCGGGAGGAGGGAGAGAGAAGGAGGGAGGGGAGGAGAGCAGTGGAAGAAGGGAGGGAAGCGGAGAAACGACAGAAGAAAGAAAGGCGGAGGGTGATGGCTGGAATAAAGAGGAGGGGAGGGGAAAAGAAGTGGGTTTGTGTTTCAGGGCGAAGACAGAATAGGAAGGAGGGAAGGCGGCGAGCGGGAGGAGAAAGAGAGAGAAGGAAGGAAGGAGATAGAGCAGTGGCAGAAAGGAGGGAAGCGAAGAAATGGCTGAAGCAAGAAAGGCGGAAGGAGATGGATGAATGAAAGACGAAGGGAGGGGAAATAAAGAAAATGTAAGGTCGCATATGGCCAGGCCGCGTAAGGGAATGTTTTGTAAGAGGTTTGGGTACGTTCCTCATAAAAAACGCCTTGTAAACCCTACGGGGATACACAATAAATCTACATACATAGTATATAAAAAATATTATTAGGCTTACTATAAAATCCAAGCTCAGACCGTAAATTGTTTATTTAATATTGATTAATAATATTTTTGATAAAAAGGCTGCCTAGAATGGAAATATTGGTTTAGTTTTAGTTCAGACGATAGCCACATAATATACTTCTTCTGAATAAGAAAATTTTAGCTTTTTGCGTTTCAGATACCTATAGAACAGCTAGAATTATTTACACTGTGGCGGTATACGCCACCCACGACATACGCCCGCACGGCATCTGCCTTACCGGGACCCGCATCAGCGCCGCCGGGCGTCGCGCGTGTTCAGTGCTACCCCGACAGGTCGCATAAACGCCACCAGGCGTCGCATCGGAAGAGCCACTTACTCGCGTTCAAAGTTACGCCGCGCAGGTATATAAGGCAGTCCCCAGCGGACCACGACAATTCACTCCGGCGCGAGACGCCAAGAGCCACTAAGCGCTAGAACGCTCAGGCTACACAGCGCAAGACGCTCTCACTCGGCGTAGGACGCCTCAATGCACAGCGCTTAGTCGCTCATTGAAAAACAAACGGCGCCAGTCGCCTTAACCCGGCTTAGGCCACCATCGACGCACAGCGATCCGATCGCTCGTCAAGACCCACGGCGCGAGTCGCCCCGTCACACGGCGCTTGGACGCCTGAGTGACTACAAGGCGCGAGTCGCCCCGGCATACAGCGCTTAGACGCTTGCCGGACGGCAAGGCGCGAGTCGCCCCGGCATACAGCGCTCAGACGCTAGCCGGACAACAAGGCGCAAGCCGCCCGACGCACAGCGCGTAGCCGCTCGTCGAACCAACAACGGCGCACGGACGCCAGCCAATCAGCGGCCGGCACCCAATCGACGCACGCGTGGTCGCCTTAAGCCGGCATTCCACGTTCCCCAGCCGTAAACGCAAAGACGCCAACATGCCGCGCTTATTTCAAGAGCGTTTCCAGCCCGGTAAGAAGGATGCGGATCCGACCCAAAGGCGGCGTACACAGCCGTTGCCTTTGCAGGCTCTCTCAGTGAGAAGACGCGAAGTCACGCTCTCGGATCATCCAGCATCCACCACTCGCGTCACCCGCGAAGTCACGATCCCTAAGGCGAAACCGCTTGAAGACGCCTATAAGCGGCGCAAGTCGTGCCCACCAGAATCCGTCTCCGGCATGACAAGGCAAGTGCACAATGCCTCAACGCAGACCTCCTCAGTGACGTCATCAGCTGCGCAGACGCAGACGGACCCGGGACCAGCGAAGGCGAACGCCCATACTCAGACGAAGCAACGTGGCGGAGCCCGCGTCCGGGACAAATTAAATAAATCTAACTCATCATGTAAATAGTGTAAATATACATTATGTAACAGAAACCTCTTTCGTGTCGCCCACATTATTTTTCCTCCTTTGCGATTCCTCAAACCTATGGGCCGAAGCCCAGCGCGCGCACAGTAGCAGGCTAGTGCATAATATTAAGTATAGCGGAATAAGCGGGCCAACGCCCATAAAATTGGTGACCCCGGCGTGATCGCAAAGAGAGGCAACAAGATGGCGCACGGTAACGAGAGCATCCAGATCATCGAGGAAAGCGTCAGCAGACTTGCGATACGCATACCTCCATTTTGGGGAGACGAACCCGAACTATGGTTCGCACAGCTCGAAACACAGTTCGCAATCAGCGGCATTACCCAAGATTCAACGAAGTACTCGTACGCACTGGCTCAGCTAGATTCCCGTCAAATCAAGGAAATAAAAGACGTAGTCACACAGCCCCCCGAGGCCAACAAATACGAAACAGTGAAGAGAGCACTGATACAGCGCATGTCCGTCTCTCAGCAACAACGGACGCGCCAACTTTTGGAGCTCGAGGAATTAGGAGATCGCAAGCCATCTCAATTCTTACGACACCTCCGCACCCTAGCGGGTAAAAATGTACCCGACTCTCTTCTACGAACGCTATGGCTAGGACGACTTCCCGCTCAAACGCAGATGGTTCTCGCTACCAGGACGGATGATCCGCTCGACAGTGTAGCCGAACAGGCCGATCGCATCCACGAGGTGACGAACAAGGCTGTCATCGCAGCAACAGCTGCGCCTGCAACTAGAGAATCGCTGGAAGCACAGATCCAGGCTCTGACTAAGCAAGTGGCCACACTCACCACACGCCTCCCGAGAAATAATTCGAGACAAAACGGCAATGGGAAAGGCCGAAATCGAAGTCGAAGCCATAGCCAGAACCGCAACCGCGGCACGGCCAGAGAAAATAAAGACGATAAAAACGATAAGCACTGCTACTACCATAATCGATTTGGTGAAAAAGCAAGAAAGTGCACACAGCCATGTACATACAAATCGGAAAAAGACCAGGGCAGTCACTGATGGCGGCCAGTAGACCCGCCCAAAGCCCTCGCCGCCTAATCGTTACGTGCCAAGATACGAAGAAACGATTCCTTATAGACACAGGATCGGACGTGTGTGTATACCCTCGATTCATGGTAGCAGGATACACCACGCCGACATCATACGAACTCTACGCAGCAAACGGCTCAACAATCACTACGTACGGCTCGATTGCTCTCCAGCCGGAACTCGGGCTACGACGCGCATTTCCATGGCGTTTCATAATCGCCAACGTCACGCAGCCCATCATCGGAGCCGATTTTCTTGCCTATTACCATCTCTTTCCAGACCTAAAAAGAGGTACTCTGCTCGATGGTAAAACGCACCTGCGCAAGAGAGGCACATCAGAAACAGGGGCGGTGGAATTAGTCAGAGTGTTAGCAATGGAAGACGCTTACCACAAAATCTTGGCAGAATTTCCTGGTATAATAAAGGCTACTGCTAAGAGACATACGGTCAAACACAACACTCTCCACCACATCAAAACCACGGATGGCCCGCCAGTCTCAAGCCGTCCACGCCGTTTAGCCCCGGACAAGCTGAAGGCGGCTAAGGCCGAATTCAATCTCCTACTTCAAGAGGGGATCATTCGAGCATCAAAAAGCCCTTGGTCATCACCATTACATATGGTGCCGAAGAAAGGAGACTCCTGGAGATCTTGTGGAGATTACAGGGGAGTTAACGCTAGAACAGAACCGGATCAGTACCCGGTCCCGCATATCGAAGACTTCTCGCAGAACTTGCACGGAAAGAAGATCTTCTCGACAATCGACTTAGTGCGAGCATACAACCAGATACCTGTTAACCCGGAGGATATTCCGAAAACGGCCGTAACGACGCCGTTCGGACTCTTCGAGTACCTCTTCATGCCGTTCGGGTTACGCAATGCCGCACAAACTTTCCAACGCTTTATCCACGAGGTTACAAGCGACTTGGATTTTTGCTATGCGTATATCGACGATATCCTCATCGCATCGGAGAATGAGGAGCAACACAAGAAGCAGTTACGCATACTCTTCGAACGACTGCAGAAATACGGCATTTTGCTCAACCCAGCTAAATGCATCTTCGGAAAGTCGAAGATTCTTTTCCTTGGCTACGAGGTTTCAGAGAATGGCACTCAACCTCCGCCAGAAAGAATCGAAGCAATCAAAGAGTTTCCCAAACCAGAGAACGTTCAGCAACTTCGACGGTTCCTGGGAACTCTCAACTTCTATCGGAGATTCATCCCTAACGCCGCTAAGGACCAGTCACTTTTAAATGGCTTACTCAGCGGTCCAAAAACCAAGAAGAAGGCTCCCATAACGTGGAACACGGAATTGGAAGCAGCCTTCACAAATTGTAAGAACAGTCTGTCTCGCGCAACTCTCTTGGCTCATCCAAAACCAGAGGCAGAAATCACACTTACAACTGACGCTTCCGACACAGCGATCGGAGCAGTCATCCAGCAACGGGACGGAACAGAATGGCAACCGTTAGCCTTCTTCAGTAAGAAGCTGAATCCGGCCCAGCAGAAGTACAGCCCCTACGATAGAGAGCTTCTAGCAATTTACGCCGCTATCAAACATTACCGGCATTGGCTAGAAGGAAGGATCTTCACGGTGTTCACCGATCACAAGCCGATCACATACGCCTTTCAACAGGATCCGCTCCACAGCTCTCCTAGGCAGGCTCGACACCTGCAGTACATTGGTCAGTTCACGACCGACATTCGTCACATCGCGGGCAAAGACAATATTGTCGCAGACACCCTCTCACGAGTAGAGGAGATCCAAACCGCAATCAACTCAGAAAAATTGTCACAAGCTCAAGAGGAGGATACCGAGATGAAAGACATCTTGAAAGGAAACTCTTCACTGAGATTAACAAAAGTACCAATCCCTGGAACGACTGCAGCACTATATTGCGACACGTCAACTCCGATAGCACGCCCCTTCGTGACTAAAGAGTACAGAAAACAAGTGTTCCAATCGCTACACAGTCTATCACACCCAGGAGCTAAAGCGACGGCTAGATTGGTCGCGCAGAGGTATGTCTGGCCACGCATTAAGGCCGACTGCCAAAAATGGGCAAGAGCATGCCTCGCATGCCAAAAATCAAAAGTCCACAGGCACAACAAGTCACCTGTAGGACAGTTCGTCGGCCCTACCAAAAGGTTCGAGCACATTCACATGGACCTGGTGGGACCTCTACCCGTCTCGCGAGGATATAGATACTGTCTCACGATCATTGACCGATTCACCAAATGGCCTGAAGCCATACCCGTGGCAGACATATCCGCAGAGACAGTTGCCCAGAATCTTTTCACACACTGGATCGCAAGATTCGGCACACCCACGCGGGTCACTACGGATCAGGGAAGGCAGTTCGAGGCCGACCTGTTTCGTCAGCTCACTAGGCTAACCGGCACTACGCACATTCACACGACAGCCTATCACCCCGCAGTCAACGGCATGGTCGAACGTTTGCACCGCCAAATCAAAACGGCCATCAAATGCCACGAAACCGAAGCTTGGACGGAAGTATTACCCGTTGTCATGATGGGCATCCGAGCAGCATTTAAGGAAGATCTCCACGCAACTCCTGCCGAGATGGTCTACGGAGAAACTATGAGACTTCCCGGAGAGTTTCTACAAGAAACGACTCAAACTTCTCATGCACAGGACACAAGCGAGTTCCTACTAAGGCTCAGAAAGACGATGGAAAGTCTACGGCCTCAGCCAATCAAAAGACATGGGTCGCCTGCTATCTTTCAGCACAAGGACCTGACAAACACAACACACGTGTTCCTCAGGCACGACGCACCAACGCGGGCACTCCAACCCACTTTTGACGGCCCTTACGAAGTCCTCAGCAGAGGCGAAAAGGTTTTCAAGTTACGGATTAACGGCAGAACCGTCCACGTAACTATCGACCGACTCAAGCCTGCCTACACATTGGCAGAACAAGAAAACAGCGACAAGCCTCGTGAAACACTCCAGCCACCACAAAACACTACGGATGTTCCACCTACGGACATCACAACTCGCAGTGGCAGAGTATCACGCAAAACGGTAAGATTTCACATCCCAACTTCAACACAACGAAGGGGGTGATGTGGCGGTATACGCCACCCACGACATACGCCCGCACGGCATCTGCCTTACCGGGACCCGCATCAGCGCCGCCGGGCGTCGCGCGTGTTCAGTGCTACCCCGACAGGTCGCATAAACGCCACCAGGCGTCGCATCGGAAGAGCCACTTACTCGCGTTCAAAGTTACGCCGCGCAAGTATATAAGGCAGTCCCCGGCGGACCACGACAATTCACTCCGGCGCGAGACGCCAAGAGCCACTAAGCGCTAGAACGCTCAGGCTACACAGCGCAAGACGCTCTCACTCGGCGTAGGACGCCTCAATGCACAGCGCTTAGTCGCTCATTGAAAAACAAACGGCGCCAGTCGCCTTAACCCGGCTTAGGCCACCATCGACGCACAGCGATCCGATCGCTCGTCAAGACCCACGGCGCGAGTCGCCCCGTCACACGGCGCTTGGACGCCTGAGTGACTGCAAGGCGCGAGTCGCCCCGGCATACAGCGCTTGCTTGCCGGACGGCAAGGCGCGAGTCGCCCCGGCATACAGCGCTCAGACGCTAGCCGGACAACAAGGCGCAAGCCGCCCGACGCACAGCGCGTAGCCGCTCGTCGAACCAACAACGGCGCACGGACGCCAGCCAATCAGCGGCCGGCACCCAATCGACGCACGCGTGGTCGCCTTAAGCCGGCATTCCACGTTCCCCAGCCGTAAACGCAAAGACGCCAACACGCCGCGCTTATTTCAAGAGCGTTTCCAGCCCGGTAAGAAGGATGCGGATCCGACCCAAAGGCGGCGTACACAGCCGTTGCCTTTGCAGGCTCTCTCAGTGAGAAGACGCGAAGTCACGCTCTCGGATCATCCAGCATCCACCACTCGCGTCACCCGCGAAGTCACGATCCCTAAGGCGAAACCGCTTGAAGACGCCTATAAGCGGCGCAAGTCGTGCCCACCAGAATCCGTCTCCGGCATGACAAGGCAAGTGCACAATGCCTCAACGCAGACCTCCTCAGTGACGTCATCAGCTGCGCAGACGCAGACGGACCCGGGACCAGCGAAGGCGAACGCCCATACTCAGACGAAGCAACGTGGCGGAGCCCGCGTCCGGGACAAATTAAATAAGTCTAACTCATCATGTAAATAGTGTAAATATACATTATGTAACAGAAACCTCTTTCGTGTCGCCCACATTATTTTTCCTCCTTTGCGATTCCTCAAACCTATGGGCCGAAGCCCAGCGCGCGCACAGTAGCAGGCTAGTGCATAATATTAAGTATAGCGGAATAAGCGGGCCAACGCCCATATACACCATTTGTCATTTATACCTTTTAGTGACCAGAATACCTATAATATAATAGAAAGGAAAAGCATTTTTGTTACTTAGATAGATTTATTTAATTTCAGCTACAAAAAACCAAGAAATGGACTTGGTTTACAATATGCCTTATACACACTCATACCAACTTTTAACCGTGTGCATTGTTTGTATAATAAATTGTTTTTATTTTAATCCAATCTTTCTTTTAGTGCTCGCGATTTGGCAAATTTAATAAGAGTAAAAAAAACACTATAAACTACCTTTTTTTTATAGTTAATATTTTTCTATTATTATGCATCTAAATATTAAATTTAAATATTATGTCAAAGTTAATGTTTTTAATATGACTTTTTTCTAGATGAACAAGGATATTGGCCGGAACGGGAATTTCCATACATTACATTTACGAATTTTAGTTTTTATGTTTATAAATATTTATTTAATTAATTTTATGTTTATATTTAACGGTACGGAAACTACGGAAGTACGAAGTACATGATCATACGCGATTTTATGTTTAATAAAATTTATTTATTTATTTGCAATTTTTTTGTAAATATAATTGCAATATTTATATAAATATAACAATTATAACTCGTAAATATAAACATAAATGTAACATAGCGCATCGTCGATTTGCCGACTCGAGACTCGGCACTCGGCGAGACACGAGAGGCGGTACCCGAAATGCGTGGAATAGCCGGAGCGTGCTAATATAAGCGGCAACGCCGACAACGTTACAGCTCAAGAGAGAAGGAGACAGCAGATCGTATGTCTGTCCTTCTCTCCCCGCTCGAAGCTTGCCGAGTGCCGAGCGTACACGGACAGAGGAGCGGCTTGCGCGACCAGCATATTCCCTCCATCTGAGTAGTTCGTACACGAACCATAGCACGGACACAAACCCATGTATCGTTACCGAGCGTAACGCCGTAGTTGACGTCCACTTTGTCAGAGGGCAGATTAGGACAGGCGTCCCCCGAAACGGGGAAGGCCGCTCTCAGGTTTCTCTCTGGTCCGCTGGAACGGAATGGATCGCGGTGGCCGCTCTCAGGTTTCTCTCTGCTATAGAACTAGTGTCGAGGTAGTCCCAATCAGCAAAGAAATGTTTTTAAAAATATTTTTTAAAACACTTGGAAAACATTTTTGAAAACATTTTTAAAAATGTTAAAAATAATGGTTAACACACCTTTTTTTCATTGAAAAAATATTTATTTTAACATTTAAAAAAACATTTAAAAAAACATTTTTTTAATGTTTAAAAGATGTTTATTTTAACGTTTAAAAAGACATTTTTTTAGTGTTTAAAAACGTTTATTTTAACGACAAAAAAATCATTTATTTCGAAATTTTATTATTATTATTTAACTTTGTTTCTTAATAAAAGATGCAGTCTACTATGATTATAAATATTTTCTCGTATCTGAAAAATCTGAAAAAATAGTATATTACACACCTAGGGCAGTAAAGTAAGAAATGTCTCAGATCACATGTAATTGTCGGCCGAGGCGAAGCCGAGGTCGACAAACATTGTGATCTGAGGCTTTCTTATTTACTGCCCGAGGGGTGTATACGATTTTTCTCATCGACGGAGCCGAAAAACGAGAACTTCGTCCCGCGCAGCGGGACGAAAGTTGTCGCTTTCGGCCCGGCGGTGAGAAAAAACACTTTACCTTGGTGGGATTCGAACTCGGGACCTCTGGATCGTGAGCCAACTGCCTTACGTGGTAGACTACTTCCTAATTTAATGAAGTGTTATACATATATAGTCTACATAATGTTATAACCAGAGCAAATATTTTTCAAAAATCATCTTAAGAAACAAATTCAGTTTAAAAAAAGTTTAGAGAGAGATAAAATTTTGAATTGGATATGTGATATAATATTTCTTAATGTCCGGTGAATGTCAGAAACCAGTGCCGGCTTATTACGCAATTCACCGGGATGTCGGATAAATATTAAGTAAATATTTTTTCAAATTATTATTGCAAGTGAATAAGTAACGTAAAATAAATATTAAATTAATGTCGAATAAATATTAAATAAATGTTTTTTCAAATCATTATTGCAAATAAATAAGTAATGTAAAATAATTATTAATTTAATGTCGAATAAATATTAAATAAATGTTTTTTGAAATTATTATTACAATTATAAGTGAATAAGTAATGTAAAATAAATATTAAATTAATGTCGAATAAATATTAAGTAAATGTTTTTTAAAATTATTATTGCAAATAAATAAGTAATGTAAAATAAATATTAAATTAATGTCAAATAAATATTAAGTAAATGTTTTTTAAAATTATTATTGCAAGTGAATAAGTAATGTAAAATAAATATCTATTAAATTAATGTCGAATAAATATTAAGTAAATGTTTTTTAAAATTATTATTGCAAATGAATAAGTAATGTAAAATAAATATTAAATTAATGTCAAATAAATATTAAGTAAATGTTTTTTGAAATTATTATTGGAAGTGAATAAGTAATGTAAAATAAATATTAAATTAATATCAAATAAATGTTAAATAAATGTTTTTTAAAATTATTATTGCAAATAAATTATTAATGTAAAAGAAATATTAAATAAACGTTAAATAAACGTTTAATAAATATTTTTTCTAAATCATTACTTCAAATAAATAATTAATGTAAAATAAATATTTAATAAACATTAAATAAATATTATTTTTACAATGAATTGTATAAATGTATAATGAATAAAAAATAAATATTAAAAACACATTTTAAAAACATTGTCTGCTGATTGGGGTGTCGCTTGCTCCCGTCAGAGAGAAACCTGAGAGAGGCCATCCCGGCATTTTTCGTCAATTTTTGTGTGTCACGTGTTCCGACGCGCTACCTGAGAAAGTGCAACTCAACTACGTCGTTTCGCTCGGTAACCGCGCACATGGTTTGCGTCCGTGCTAATGGTTCGTGTCCGAACTAGCCAGTTAGAGGGGATATGCTGCGGCCGCGGCGGCCGCGCTCGGCCGGCCTGGCGCTCGGCAAGCTTCGAGCGAGGAGAGAAGGACAGACATACGATTTACTGTCTCGGTTGTTTCCGTCTATGACGTGGCTGCTTTGGCACGCGCCGACTATGCGACGTTGCCACGATCACCACGATGCCACGCATTTCGGGTATCGCGTACGGTGTCTCGCCGAGTGCCGAATCTCGAGTTGGCAAATCGACGAGATGCGCTATGTTACATTTATAAATATTTATAAATATATATGGGGCATTTTCCGTGAAATCAGACACCCCCCCTGTCCAAAAATTGGGGTCACCTAAAAAATTCTTTTGGAGTTCATTTTATAGCTACACATATGTAGTTTTAGTTGAGCTGTGGCTTTTTGAAAAATCAACATGGCGGATCCCAATATGGTGGCCGAAGTCTGCGGGTAACGAGATACGACAGATGAAATCGTTACTTGGAAGTTATAGACTGTCACAGAAAAATGTGTTAATGTGTTTATTTAGTAGTTAGCATTGAATCCATAGAAAAAATAAATTTTTAGTTTGTCCAAAATTAATATGGCGGCCAAATTATCCGTGAAATGCTAAAAAATAACTATTTTGTTCTTTAAAAATTACAAACTGCGTTCAATTTTCATGAAAATTTATATCATGATACATTTTAAGATGTTGATCATAAATTAACAATTGGGACATCGTATTTGAATATAACGAAACCCAATATGGCGGCTGTATATTCGAAAAATGCTAAAAAATAATGACGTCGATATTCAAATCATACAGACTCGTTCTAATTATTATTAATATGAGTGTTACGGTATTTTTTAATTGCTTTTTTTATTTACTTTTTCAAATTTTTATGAATTTTTATTATTTTTTTTATTTTTGACTATGATTTCGTTATTGCGGTGACAAAATTTGAACGTGGTTAATCAAATATGGCCACTAGATTTTGAAAAAACAGTCTGTCTCTCCTGCCTTCACTGGCCGGACAGTCTGTCTCTCCTGCCTTCACTGGCCGGACAATCTGTCTCTCCTGCCTTCACTGGCCGGACAATCTGTCTCTCCTGCCTTCACTGGCCGGACAATCTGTCTCTCCTGCCTTCACTGGCCGGACAGTCTGTCTCTCCTACCTTCACTGGCCAGACAGTCTGTCTCTCTTGCCTTCACTGGCCGGACAATCTGTCTGTCTCTCCTGCCTTCACTGCCCGGACAGTCTGTCTCTCCTGCCTTCACTGGCCAAACAGTCTGTCTCTCCTGCCTTCACTGGCCGAACAATCTGTCTCTCTTGCCTTCACTGGCTCGAAAAACTACCTGTCTTGCCTTCACTTACTTATTCAAAATAGAGAAAAAGTTCATATTTTGTCGACCAGTGTAACCAGAAATGTACTTAAGTTAACAAATGAGATGATTTTTTATCGGTTTATGGACATATTCAGATACTAAGGCATATATGCCGTATCTCGTAAACTAGATCTGATAGACCACAAATCTGACGGTATACTTGGATTCTGCACCTCACAATTAGCTAAGAACACTTAACAAATTGCAAGCAACAAAATGTGTAATTGGAAAGAGTTTGTATGATTTGAATATCGACGTCATTATTCTTTAGCATTTTTCGAATATACAGCCGCCATATTGGGTTTCGTTATAGTTTGTAATTTTTAAAGAACGAAATAGTTATTTATTAGCATTTCACGGATAATTTGGCCGCCATATTAATTTTGAACAAACTAAAAATTTATTTTTTCCATGGATTCAATGCTAACTACTAAATAAACACATTAACACATTTTTCTGTGACAGTCTATAACTTCCAAGTAACGATTTCATCTGTCGTACATACCTCGTTACCCGCAGACTTCGGCCACCATATTGGGGTCCGCCATGTTAATTTTTCCAAAGGCCACAGCTCAACTAAAACTACATATGTGTAGCTATAAAATGAGCCCCAAAAGAATTTTTTAGGTGACCCCAATTTTTGGACAGGGGGAATGTCTGATTTCACGGAGAATGCCCCATATGTATATATGTATGTATGTATGTATGTATGTATATATATATATAATTGTAAATAAAACAAAATATTTATTAACATAAAAATTAAAATTCGTTAACGTACAATCCTATTTTTATTAATTAAGGAAGGAAAGGATTTTTAGGAGTCAGAGGAACAGCTACGCATAAATAAAATATATGATATGTATATTAATTGTTATTTTATTTCAAAGTAAATTAAAAGAAGTACGTATTATATTTAAAGTTATTTTGGATAATAATATATATTAATTCCCGAGATTTTTTTCTCTTCTCCAGCTCCGCCTTTGCCTCTGCCTCTTCCTCTACCTCTATCTCTTCCTCTACCTCTGCCTCTGCCTCTACCTCTATTAAGGAGGTTCGATGGCTTCATCGGGGGGAGTAGTGGGACGCGGGGGTTCTGGCAACTAGCATTTGAAGTAGTAGGAGAGAAGGGGATTGCTCTGATTGGTCGCCGCGCGTATGGTGCGTGCTGCTGTTCACGTCGTTCACGACCGTGGCAGTCTAGCAGACGAAAAATCAAGCAATTTATGCTTTAATAATTAATTTTTCTACAAAATGTGCGGTAACCTTCCCCTTTCTTTTGCTCATTTATTTGTAAATTATTAAGTTACATGTGCATATTTTTTTTCCTTACTATTTGCATTTTTTCTTGCACTTATTTCATTCTAAAGGTATGCAATATATGTCATTTCCCATAAAAACTATAAGAACCTATGTTAAAAATGCAGCCAGTTTCATGCAATTTTAATATGTTGTTCTGGAATGCAAAATAGAATTATGTGAATTTTTTGGAAATTTTTCACCGTTCCGTTTTAAAATAAATCTACTCCTAAAATTGTACTTTTTAGGTTTTTGAGGTAGATTTTTTTTCAAAACAGGACGGTGAAAAATTCCCAAAAAATTCACATAATTCTATTTTGCATTGCAGAACAACATATTAAAATTTCATGAAATTCTCTGCATTTTGTTGTAGCCATCGAACCACCTTAAGCTGGACCCACCACCAGCGCAAATCAAGTTTTTACTAGGCCAAAAATTTAGTGCTATTTAGGTGCTAATTAAGTGCTCTAAAATAACGATAAAATATTGACAGATTATAATATTTATTTAAATATACCACTATATATTGAACACAGTACCGTCGCGGTCGACACAAACACTTAAAAAATTTGCTGCATGAATATATTTGTTACTAAAAAATGATCGAAAACATATATTTCTCAAATCTGAGTTCATTGCTAACAGTAAAACAATTACGATAATTAACTTAGACCAGCCGTTGGCGCTGAGCACTAAGTTCCGTCATCTGATCGTCTACGAATTAGTTGGACGCATGATTATAGTATTAAAATAATTCTCAGACATTGTACTTTAAAAGAATATCACGATTCGAATTTAGTGCTAGCTGCATATAGTGTTAAAATTAATTAATTAATCAATGGAGCGCGCGCTTCGCGGATAAACTAATTAATTTCAACGCTATACAGTTAGCACTAAATTCGAATCGTGATATTTTCTTAAAGTACAATGTCTCAGGATTATTTTGGCACCATAATCACGCGAGCATCTAATTCTTTGACGATGCAGTAACGAATTACAGAGCGCTGCGCGCGTGCTCCATGAGTTAATTAATTGATTTCAACCCTTTGCAGCTAGCACTAAATTCGAATCGCGATATTTTCTCAAAGTACAATGTCTCAGGATTATTTTAAGACCATAATCACGCGAGCACCTAATTCTTTGACGATTCTGTAACGAATTATAGAGCGCGGCAAGCGCGCTCCAGGGATAAATTAATTAATTTCAATGCTATACAGCTAGCACTAAATTCGAATCGTGATATTCTTTTAAAGTACAATGTCTGAGAATTATTTTAATACTATAATCATGCGTCCAACTAATTCGTAGACGATCAGATGACGGAACTTAGTGCTCAGCGCCAACGGCTGGTCTAAGTTAATTATCGTAATTGTTTTACTGTTAACAATGAACTCAGATTTGAGAAATATATGTTTTCGATCATTTTTTAGTAACAAATATATTCATGCAGCAAATTTTTTTTAATTTCTATTTTTTATTTATCCGTGCTGAAAAATATATATAAATCTTTTTTTCAGGTTTATCGGCAACAGTCAATGTTATTTATTTAAAAAAAACATTTTTATCATTTAATAAACAAATGATCAATAATTTTTATTTGAATATACTACAATATACATATGATTGGTGCTTTAATATGTATTTGATTATTTTTTAGTCAGCACTTATAGTTAGCACATTGAAAATGTGCAAATTTTTGAATAAATACATTAACATTGAATAAATTCTTTTAAAATGGACTTTGTCCTTCAAATATTGACTAAAAAATAATCAAATACATATTAAAGCACTAATCATATATTGTAGTAAATAATAAGAATAAAGAATGGGGATAATGATTCCCTTCTCGGGATACATGGCGTTTTTAAGCAACGTACCCAAACCTTTCACTTCCTCTTTAATTCTCTTCCTCCTTTTTGGATCAACTGTTTAACGTCTCTTTCCGAAAGACGTACATATATTATAGTATATTCAAATAAAAATTATTGATCATTTGTTTATTAAATGATAAAAATGTTTTTTTTAAATAAATAACATTGACTGTTGCCGATAAGCCTGAAAAAAAGATTCATATATATTTTTCAGCATGGATAAATAAAAAATAGAAATTAAAAAATCGAAAAAAAAAAGATCCCGTCATTATCCCATTATGAATTTAGGCTTAAAATTTGTGGAATCGATGATAGTTTTTTACAAAAAATTTTGAAGAAAATTGATCAGTAACGTGTTTTTTGTAAATCAACAATTTGTGTTAAAAATTTGAAAATCTTATAAAAATACAATTTGAAAAATTTTTTTAATATTTTTTATCAAAAGTGTGTTTAAATACGAACCTTTTGAAAAAAAAACGTCTCATTTGGCCCATTTTTCGCAAAGTTATGGGCGTTTTAAAAAAAAGTAACGTAATTTTTCAAAAATCGATATTTTGAAAACAGTTTGACAAAAAAATTTGAAAAAAATCATGGAGTCCTCTTTCAACTAATACTATAACAAAAAATTTTCAAAAAAATCAGATGCAAAAACCCAATAGTGTCCGATTTGGCGTGGAACGCCCCATATATACATACATACATACATATATACATATATATTTATAAATATTTATAAATGTAACGTAGCGCATCTTGTCGATTTGCCAACTCGAGATTCGGCACTCGGAAGACACCGTACGCGATACCCGAAATGCGTGGCATCGTGGTGATCGTGGCTAGAGTCCTAGATAATAGAGAAGCGACATTGAAATCGATAGGTGCGATATATCGATAAACCCGCCATTTTGTTTCTCCATATGGAGAAGACCACGGTCAAAGGAGGTTAGTGTAAAATGACGCGTAAAGTATAGTTTGGAGTAGTTTGGACGCTCATCCATGTATTGGAATTGGCAAAAAGTAAAACGACGAGGAGACAACCTAAAGATAAAAAGAAGAATGTAAGTAAGGAGGATAAGATGTAAATATTTTTTAAGAATATTCATTATTTTAAATATTTTATTTTTCTTATAGAAATTAATAAATTTATTATTTTGTAGTTACAATGGCAAGAAAATGTGTTGCTTTATCATGCTCAACAACATCAGAGGAAAATAGATTTCAATTATTTAAGTTACCGAAGGATCAGCTACTGAGAAAAATATGGAGAAAAATATGGAGTAATAAAATTGTACAAGGCACTAAGAGCAATGAAAATTATTATACAATGGAAGAAAAGTATCTTTGTGAGGTATGAATTTTTTTGACAGAGTATTAAATTTTAGTTCACGTTAATCAGCATGGCAGGCTTTGTATTAATTTGACTATTATAAGAAACTAAACTTGTCATAATTAATGTAAATGTCCTGTAATGGCATTGAATATGTATGTTCATTAAATGGCTTCGATGGGAGACTATCGTTAAAAACTGAAGGAATTGCTCCGATTTTCAGTTTCCTCTTACCATATCTTCTCTAACACGCTCCCAAGAAAACCTGTCAAAATGCTCCTGAAAAAATATGCATGCTATCAGTAAATGACTTCGCTATATATGTATATGTATATATTTGCTACACTGCAGCTTACAGAGCACACAAACAATGGATCCTTAGGCTCCCAAGTAGATCCATTAATATTCCTAATATTGTTAATCCATCTAGCTTTCTGTCCTTAATTTCTAGGAAAACGATGAAACATAAGAGTTTTGTTGTTGTTTTTGTCTCCTACCTGCCGTCCCTTACTTTTGTAAATATTTGTACACGTATGTATACAGCACTTTATCCTGAAGAGGAAAAAAGAATGTTTCTTATAAAAAAACAATAAAAGTTTAATATTCTTTTCAATAGGTAGAATAATTTATATTTAATAAAGATTTATATACGTGAGAGTACTTACGTCATAATTAATAGGAGAATACGCAGGAAAACGACCGGATAGAGCACGTTCCGTTCGAGAAAGCATAGGCTCACGTAGGCCTTCTCCGTGTACCAATGTCTCGCGCTGTCTCACCGGTCTCACGTGCAGCAGGAACGTACATTAACCTAACTTATTTAACCATAAGCGAGAAACAAAATGGCGCTGGACCACGTGATTTAGTTAGCCAATCAGACCATTCTGTTCAATGTCGCTTCTCTGTTATCTAGGACTCTAATCGTGGCAACGTCGCATAGCCGGCGCGTGCCAAAGCAGCCACGTCATAGACGGAGACAACCGAGACAGTAAATCGTATGTATGTCTGTCCTTCTCTCCTCGCTCGAAGCTTGCCGAGCGCCAGGCCGGCCGAGCGCGGCCGCCGCGGCCGCAGCATATCCCCTCTCTAACTGGCTAGTTCGGACACGAACCATTAGCACCGGACGCAAACCATGTGCGCGGTTACCGAGCGAAACGACGTAGTTGAGTTGCACTTTCTCAGGTGGCGCGTTGGAACACGTGACACACAAAAATTGACGAAAAATGCCGGGATGGCCTCTCTCAGGTTTCTCTCTGCCACTCTCTGACTCTCTGCTGCTCTCTGCTCCCGTCATAGACATATTATATCTAGACCGAGCGTTAAGGAGTGGGGGTATAGGCGCACGTAGAAAGAGAGACACTCTGTTGTGTGGCTGTTCGTTCTCTCTCGTTTCGCGCATGCAATGCGTACGCAAAATAAGTGTGATGGGAGGGAGGCATTAAGAAAGAGGAGCGAGGTGGAACGAGAAACTAAAACTTGGAACAGTTGGAACGTGAAACGGCTAAAAGTTGCTGCAGGACCACATGGTAAATACGTTTTTTACATATAAAAAGATAATGCTTTTTACGGTGAGTTTGTTCATCAGTATTTATTCAAGTTTATAAAAAGACGCCAATAAAATAAAGTAGTGAAATAAAGTGCTGGGGAACGTGAAAACTCTCTTAATACTATAAACAGATGACATAAAAAGCAATATCTGTTTATACGTAAAAAGTATATTACTCTGTGGTTCTGCAGCTACGGCATAAAGTAAATACCATCAATATTAGGAACAAACACAAGTTGTATGTATATGAGCTATTATAATCTTAAAATCGCTACTATTTTAAGTGATAACACAGCCACACACAAAAATTTTTTTTCTGATCTGGGGGTCTAACCATGTTTACTTTATGTTTTTGTAAACATGGTCAGACCTCCAGATAAAAAAAATTTTTTATGTGTGGCTGTGTAATTAATGGAGGGAGATTACATGGAGTGGCATGAAGTAAACATGCGAATAAAACGGCGTGCATTATTACACGACTAAATATGAAAAGTGGATGAAAAATTTTTGTGGCAAATGACAATAATACGGTGCAAATACTTACTTACCCTGATCTAGAGAAGGAGGGAATTATTATGCCGACAACTCTTTAACAACTTGATTCTTTTTCAAAGTGATATAAGGATACAAGTTACTAACATTAATACCGCGGACAGTATAGAAGGCCATGAAGCACCAATTTTAGGCCTGTCTTTAAACTGAAAAAAAGAGTTTGTGGTAAGAATCATTGCATCACTTTCTGATGTTTCATCGATGATAAAAGCAATATTTTAAAGCATTTGAAACTGATATTTCTAGGCATCTTCTAGCGCTGATGGATCTATTCGAGTATGGAATATTAAGGAAAAGAGAACCGTACATGTTTGGAATAACGTTGTATCAAAATCTAACTCCTTTTTTATTGCGAAATCGTATTGCACACCTTCCTTCAAATGTACAGATAGCAGTTGTTTAGCGTATCCATCTAACAAAGATGTAGTTATCGTGGAGAGATCGTCTTGGAAGGAATTATGTAGACTGAAATGTTCCACTTTTTAAAGACTGTAAGCTACTATCTCAATTTCTTGTCTCAATATTCTTGTCACTTTTTTGGTTAATTGATGAAACACCTTTCCTGTTTTCATATTTTTATATAGGACCTCAGCATTTGTAAATTCTCTGAGTGTGGCACGCGCATTGCCGCCAGTTCACTGTACGGGGAGATAGCTGTGTGGAATGTGGAAACCAAGGAAATGATCGGATATCTCGAACACGAGCAGGATATTAAAATCACTGCATTGATATGGCATATAGATCATTCAAATAAAATTGCATTCTGTGATGCAATGGGAAAATTAGGATGCATTGATGTGGTAAGAGAGAATACTCACGTTAAATATACATATATGTTTCACATACATGTGTGTATATATCTGGTACAATAATTTCAACATGTATGTAATAATTCTTTCAGATAAGCTCTAGTAAGCTTGGAAGTGAGGCAATCTTGGATTCTGAGAAAAACGAAGATGTAATGGAAAATGATATTGCTTTACCGGATGATGATGACGATAATGACAAAAATATTATATCCCTGAATAAAATTAAAGCCTCCGTCAATCTAGAGGATGATCAAAAAAGTCATTCCGATGCAGGTTTTGAAAAGCCAACATTTGACACGAAGGCTTTTGTGCATAACGTAAAAGTGCAATCGTCTTTTCAACCAGGATCTGCACCCTCTTATTTATTATCATATTTCATGGTGCAGTACAATAATAAGTTTTACACGCGTGTACACTTATGATCTTTAAAGATAAATTAATTCTTTATAATGTTTTTATAGATGTGGAACGATGTGGGAATGGTTAGATGTTTCTCATTAGAAGATGGGGAAGAATGCAGCATTGAGGTGGAGTTCCATGATGTTACAGTTCATCGCAGCATGCACATAAATAATTATCTACGGCAGTCTTTAGCTGCCTTATATACCCAAGTACTTGCTCCGAGCTGCGCTGCTTCTGAAGATGGTCCTAGTAAAATTGTCGTAACAGTTCTGCAAGGTTAGTTACTTTATTAATTATATCAATGTTTCACATAACAATATATGAATAAATATAAATATATACAATAAACTGTTATTCCTCTGTATCAAGTTGGGGTTCTGGAAATAAAGAATGAATCCTGGATCTGCCAGAAGGAGAGGAAAGTGATTGCTTAATAATTAAGGTATAATTGAATACAAAATAAAATCACAGATGTATTGGAACTGTTGCTTAGTGTTTATTAGGATATATTTATCGTTTACATATAAAATGTTATAGTATTAATGTGTTACATTAACATAAAATGATTATTAATAATTAATGTTATAGAAACATATAACATTAAGTGTTGTAGTATTAAAAATGTGTAGTAGTTTTGTTTATATACTTTTAAAATAGCAGAGAAAACTTTAACATATGTATCTTATTCAGTATTATAATTCGAATTCTATTGATTTTGAAAAAGTGTTAATTTATTGTTTTTCATTCTTATTCTTCGGATAGAATTTGTGAGCGTTGTACTTTCATGTTTAAGACGCGCGTTGAAAAAAGTTTTCAAAATTAGTTTTATTATTTGACTTCGGTGATCAAACAATGGAGACTGTTCATAAATATGTCTATCTGTATTAAATACATATGAAGGAAGTGAGCGGAAAGATTGACATATTAAAACATTTAATATATTTTTAGTTGTAAATAATTTGTCTTGATTACTTCTGAAAGTTTTTTCTGCGTTCTTACATATTATAATAACATCAGGTTATGCTACATACAAACCACCGCAATTTTTTCGCTGTAACAGTTTACCAGTAAATGTGTTTGATTCTTTCTGTGCCTCGCTTGCAATGAGCAATTGTTTACAAAATAAGCAATCAATTTTGTGTGTAATAGTTTTAGCAACAAATCCAGACATGTACGTAATAACTTCCTCAGCATATTCAGTGAAGAACCAATTATTGTTTTGATTAAAATAATCATGATCCATAAAAATAGAATTTGCAGCATCTTGCTCAAAATCATTATCTGCGTTTTGTTGTACACTATGTGCAGTTACTTGCTCGTTTCTTACAGATTCATTATTAGATACATTAAGTAGTACAGTGTCGTCTTGTGGAATGCAGTTTGCACTTAAAGGAACAGACACATTTGCTAAATGTAATATTTTTCTATAAGATGCTTTGAATTGTTTTGCACTCGGATTATTGTTCCAACCGTTCATTCTTCTAATCAAAGAAAAGAAAGTTTCAATGTGGTCTTGGGATAATTTGTATGTTAACAAAAACTCTATTGTATTTTCATTGAATAGCTGTTCTGCTAAAGCAATACTATTTTGTAAATCAATAACAAACCCAATAAAGCCTGTTTTTCGTACACTTTGAAGTACAGAAACGTCTTAATTTTTTAAAGATTTAATATATAAAACAAACCTCTCAATGTTATCTTTTAGAATACGTATTTTATCTTTCGTTATTGCTCGTTTGGTTTCTGTTTTATTATTTAAATTTTTAGAATTTAATATGTCAAATACGTCGTTAAATGTCTTGCAAAATGTCGCGGTTGCTGAAGCTCCGGCAAAATGAGGTAATTTTAAGTCATATTCTCCAAACCCAAGTGCAGCAGTTACCGAATTACTGAAAACTTGTGCTGCTAAATGTACTTTCATTTTTTCGTTGTAAAAGTATACATGTCTACTTCTAACTTTAGTCGCAAGGTGTAATTTTTCCGCGTTTTGTAACGAAACTAATTGCCGTATAAATTTCCAACTAATTATATGATTTTCGTTATCACTTAAGTCTTCCTTACCAAGTGCATTTCTAACAAGTTTTAGCATGTGACACGCGTCATAAAAAATATATATACGTTTAGACTCATCAGCGGAATGGACAAAATATGGTGCAATCTGTTCAATTTCAGTTTGTTTCAAACGTGCGCCCAATTCTTCACACATAGATATATTGGAAGATACTCCATCAAACGTAATACTGACAATATCTAGATCGTTTTCATGAAGCGCACATAAAATAGTCTTTAATAACTTTGCTTTTTCACGGCCATTTAATTTATCAGTGAAGTAATATGCAATTGGAAGTTTAAAATTCTGGTTTATTGCAACTAACATAAAGACAAAAACTTCACTAGCAAGCGGCACTTTATCTTTAGCAACGGCACCGATGTCAACAAAACCATGTGATTTTTGTCCATCCCAATCAACACTTTTTCTAATACTCATTTCATCGAAAGTTAAATTGAACACTATTTTCTTATTTTTTTCGCGAGCATTTCGAACTACATTGCGTACAGTTTTTAAGGCTTGGTCAGATATACCGGAGTCGCTATTAATATTTCGCATCCATGTTCGAACAGTAGTTGGATGTGGAAGACATTTTAAAAACGTTTTTCTTAGGAATGAGTATGCCGCAGGGGAGTGAAAATGGAGCGTACAGGCAAAACATCTCAAAGCGTGTGGAAAAACTTTTGGCTTTCGCTCATTTAAAAGTCTTGTTAGTAATTCTTCTATAGGACCAGGCACTACATCCTATAAAACATAACGATATTTTCTAATTTACCACCCGTAACATAATAAATTACATCATTTATACTTTACCGAAGTATTCGCGTTCTCTATATGTTTATATGCAATTTCGAAATAAAATAAAAAGAAACTTGTTATTTTAATTTCTTACATTTACCTATTTACTTTTACATTTACATGATTACTTACTTTTCTTTACTTTTCTTACTTTCTTAAGAAGGAATCCTGAACACCGACAAAAACAGTCAGAGCTCGTTCTTTGAAACGGCTTTACAGATCGCAAAATCCTTTTACAGGAGTAAAAGTATAGGTACTAATGAAGAGTGGGAATGTAAAATAATTAGTAATAATTAAAAAAATGTAAAAATGCTGTCACCTCATTTTTTAATATAAACAGTTGTATAAGTAATATGTACGAAATGAAATGTTCCCACTCTTCAGAAGACGTGCACAAAATAACTTTGAAATTGAGATTGAAAGCCTGGAATAAAAATGAGAGCTTCGAAGAAATTATAACCTATAACCATGTCTATCCTTGTCTATCATTATTGTCTATACAAGGACAGATATAGAATTTGGTCGGCAATACAAACGGCTTCAAGATCCCCTTTGTTATTTTAACTTTCAAGATTTACATAATTATTTTTACATTTACATAATTACATACTATTCTTTACCTACTTTCTTTATTATATCTACATTTACTCTCATTATTGTCCTAAATACAATTTTAATCTCAGCACTGCCATAGTGCTTATATTAACAAATACTTAAGTATTAGAGTGTCATTTTAGGGCGACTTTTTTTTTATTTCACGAATAGCATATATACTTCCAGGAAGGTAAAATAAGATACCTGGCAAGGTATGAGCCCTTAATATTAATATTAACAGGTCGCTCATCGCAATTTTTTATTTAGTAAGATGGAAAAAATTTTATAACTATTTAAGAAACAGTAATACAGCATTTTTATACATAAATTTTTTGTAGTAAATTTACCGCTTTACAAAAAAGATTTCATATCATTTTTTCATAAATTCAACCGTTCAAAAGATATTCAAAGTTAAAGTTTGATAAATTTTATAAAACTGTTTTTGCTTCTTATGAATTTTGTATCACATCGACTATCAATAATTATAAAATAACCAATACATATTTTTGTAGAAAATTGAACGATCTACAAAAAAGATCTCTTGTGTTTTTTTCATAAATATAACCGTTTAGACGATATTAAGGTTAAAACTTTGAACTTTAAACCTTAATATCGTCTAAATGGTTATATTTATGAAGAAAACATAAGAGACCTTTTTTGTAGATCGTTCAATTTTCTACAAAAATATATATTGATTATTTCATAATTATTGATAGTCGATGTGATACAAAATTCATAAGAAGCAAAAACAGTTTTATAAAATTTATCAAACTTTAACTTTGAATATCTTTTGAACGGTTGAATTTATGAAAAAATGATATAAGATTTTTTTTGTAGAGCGGTATATTTACTACAAAAAATGTATGTATAAAAATGCTGTATTACTGTTTCTTAAAATTTTTTCCATCTTACTAAATAAAAAATAAAAAATCGCGATGAGCGACCTGTTAATATTAATATTAAAGGCTCATACCTTACCAGGTATCTTATTTTACCTTCCTGGAAGTATATATGCTATTTGTAAAATGAAAAAAGTCGCCCTAAAATGACACACCCTATTAAGTATAATACTTGCTGGTTGGCAATCTATTAAATGACTTCTGTACAAATATCAATATAATTATGGACTGCACATTTTTATGTTATATTTTTATATTCGTAACAATTACTGTTAACTGAAATATAATTTACAAGTATTTTAAGTTATTCGTTAATTACGAAATACATATAAATCTGCAATTTCAAAGCATTATTAATTACTAACCTTCAGGGCATTTGCAACATCTTCTGTTACCAAATTTTTAGCTTTTAACATTTGTGTCATAGATTGCAGCGATATTAATTTTTTTTCTAATTTTGACTTTCGTGCAACAGACACTTTGTTTAAATATCTATTATATCTTAGATATTTTGTAAATGTTATCCAAGCATTACTAGTGAACTCTGTTTTTTTTAAACATTCTACAGTATGTTTACCAGTTTTGACGAAAACCTTTTCAACTTCGTCAATATTACATCGTTTTCTGAAACAAAAGTTTATTTATAATACTTGCAAATTGGAACAAATTAGAATGTTTATTTTTGTGTTTGTCTTACCTTTTCCCACTGCTATTTCTTTTTGAAAGTATTGCCCCATTACTAGTATTATTGTCACCATTACTAGTGTCATGTTCGATACGCATTATTGAGTCTTGACTGTCTTGTGTGTTTGTTATATTGCTTGTGTTTTCTTCGTTTGTAATATTATTGTCACCATTAGTAGTATCATGTTCGATATCCATTACTGAATCTTGATTGTCTTGTGTGTTTGTTATATTGCTTGAGTTTTCTTTGTTTTGACAAGATCTATATGAAACAAAAAACCTTTCTTTATATCTGATGCTTTATATATAAAATATATGTATATTTATATACACTTTTTATGTAGTAACCTTTTACTATAGTAACAATAAGTAATATAACCTTAATAAAAGTATAATTTATTTAAAAAAAAATTGTAATCTAATCTTATTGAAAAGTCTATTGTTACCTTTGCATAAAAATAGATGGAATTGCAGTTTTGTATAATCTTTTACATGGTACAAGTGTGCCACAGTAATAATAATCTTTCTGTGCAAAATGATCACTGCAAATTCTTGCATTTTTGTAAGCACTGATAGTGTACCCAATGCTAGCAAACCATTTTTCTCGCCTTTCTGCATCTTTCGGAAAACTAAACATAATACCATACATTATTTTGAATTAAAGCTGAAGAATATTTTTATACCGAATAATATATTTATTCCGCCAGTGATTATTAACAAAAATAATTACTTTAAACCGACTTTATAATATTTAACATCGTTTGATCTTTCCGATATGAACATCCGATATGAAAAACTGCGAGCCAGCTTGGTTTGTCAGATTCACGCAGCACTTTTTAGATCAATCGTCGAGATGTTAATTCCGAGACGTATAATATTTTTATATAAAGAAATACACATGTGATAAAATCTAACCACTTCCAGATTTACACATTACCTGTGAAATTGTCGTGAAAACGAAGGATCGAATTCTTTCCAACATATATAGCAGTTCACCATTTTTTGCAATTTCAGCCACACTTTGGCAATTTCAGCCAAGCTGCTCCGAGCTGCGTTTGCGTTTGCGTTTGTGCCCGCGCGCCTGTGTGTGGGTGCGCGCGCGCGCGTCCCCGACGCCGTGCGTGCGTCGCGCGTTCTCTGGGTCCTGCGGATTCCGTGGGTCCCGTGGGTTCTGTGCCGTAACTGCCGCACCGTGCCGCGTGTACAGGATGTAGGGATGGGCGAGCGGGCGGACGGACGCACCACCACGGCCACCACGCACGGCACGCACCACGTCGCGTGTCACTTCCTCGGCCTCGGTCGTCGTCGTCGTTCTCTCTCGCTCACGCTCTTGCTCTTGCTCTCGCTCGCGCGCGCGCGTCCTCGTCGTCGTCCGGTCTCCTCCCTCGTGCCACTGCTCCACGGGCTCGGGACACCTGTCGCGATTTCGCGCACCGTGATATCCTGCCTCCGTGTCGGTCCCGGTCGGCGAGTCGGTCGACGGACGGGCGATCGTAACCTGCCAAAAGTACTCCGTACCTGCCAAACTCCGCACGTTCACGCACGTTGTACGCGTTCCAGCACTTCACTTTGCACTTTGCACAACGCGGATTCCGCTTATACGCAATTATACGGCCGTAACCAATTTCAGCATTTCTAGCCGTTCTGTTTCAGTCGTTTCAGTTCCTTTAGTTCCTTGTTCCACGTTCCACCTCGCTCTTCTTAATGCCTCCCTCCCATCACGCTTATTTTGCGTACGCATGCGCGAAACGAGAGAGAACGAACAGCCACACAACCATAGCACACAACAGAGTGTCTCTCTTTCTACATCGCCTATACCCCCACTCCTCAAATTTGGACATATGCTCGGTCTAGATATAATATGTCTATGGCTCCCGTCGATGTCAACTCGGGTTCGGGTGGTTGAACCGGCCCAGTCAAAAACGCTAATATTAGGAACTCTAGCTTTTCTTCTCGCTGTATGAAATTGCGGCTTTATTATTTAGAACTTCTGTTGTGTCATGTGTGTAGATGTCTGGCGTTGTTTTAACATAAGTGTGTTTCTTGAAAAAGTGAAGAAGAATATCAGGTAAAAAAGAAAAATTTTGAACATATTTTTCTCTCAAAAGTTGCACATTTATGAGAGTGCCTCATAAAAGAAGCTTTCGCAAGTCTTAGCCTTTTTTAACCGCAAATAAATTTAATAATATTGATTTTACCGTTTATTTAAATATTATCTAATCTAACCTAACCTAACTTGTAAAAATTTTTTGTAACTTGTCTGTATGTTCTGAAATAACTTAACTTAACCTTACTTATAAACTAAAGAATATTTTTCGGGATGACGCGTGGCTCAGTGCCTACGCGAGTGATTAGTAACACCAAGGTCCGTGGTTCGAATCCGACCCGGCCTTCGTCCCATATATGCTTCGTGAAGAAGTTTTTTCTCGATTAAGTTCCTATGGATTAATGTTCTGCACGATTGGGAATCGGAAAGGATTCACAATCTGCAAGGATTAAAATTCCTATTGGATTAAAAATTGATAAAAGTCATTTGATTCTGTGTTACTACTGTCTTGGGTTTAGCTTTGGTGTGTCATCTGCCATTGGTCAGAAAGACACCTAACAGTCCTCACCCAAGGACGAACGAAAACCCCCCCCCCTAAAGAATATTTTCATTTTTAGATAAAACAATGAGCAAACAACCAATTCGAACTTATCAAAGAAAAACTGCGAAAAAACCTTTCGTAAGTTCATTAGCATTGTCTGCCATATCCAGTGAAAAATATAATTCTGTGGAAAACAATCATTTCGATAAAAGTGGAACATATAATTCTTTAAATCATGATCCATTCGAAACAACATTCGACAGAATTGCTAAAGGAGCAGTGTAAGAAAAATTTGTAACAAAGTAGATATTTTTAAGCATGTTTATATTTAATATGAATTTACTCATTGCTTTTGTGTTTTATATATGTGTATAACATATATATATATATATATATATATATATATATAATATATATATATATATATATATGTGTATATGTATATAGATCTGTTTGTGTTGCCTCTACTTAGAATTTTCGCTTTCTCTTTCTTTAACGTCCAATATATGTATATTTATCTTGTTTGAAGTGTAGGAATTTGTGGAAATTTTAACCAACACATGAATAAATCTATATATTTTAATTAATCCATGCGGTTGTCTCCAAAACTATTGCTTATTCGAAAAAATGTTTTAAATAAGCTTACTTTATTTTGAGAGAGACATCTTATGGACACTACGTAAGTGTAGGTGTCTGTAAGATTTCAAGGTGACCTTTGTGTTTTTTAAATGGAATACTTAATTTTTTATTTTGTAGATATTACTTTTTCTATTAATCAAATTGAACAACTTTTATCTGAAACATTTCTTTATTTGCCTAAGATTTTATAAGATATTCAATGAAAATTTGATAAGTTTTTTGATATTTAGCTTACAATATCTCGATAATTGTTTGTTGGAGGGAAAAGTGACACAGAACTTTATGATCTAATTTAGTTTCAAGAATGTGCTGTTGCAGTAGTGCCTGAAAATAGAATTATTGTATAAATTATGTTATAACATACATAAGTATTTACAAAAATGGGAGCACTTTTGCAACTTGCAACAGCATATTTTTGACCAAATCAGATCAAAAAGTCCTGTGTCATTTTTCCCTGTGACAAACAATTATCGTAAGCTAAATATTGAAAAAATTTATCGAATTTTCCCTGAATATCTCAAAAAAATATTATGCAAATGAAAAATGTTTCAGATAATAATTGATTAAAAGAAAAAGGTGACAAAATAAAGGCTGCATTCCGATATTCACTGTCAGCAACTTTCAGTACTGAAATCCTATAGTATACGTGACATAAAATATAGATTTGCAGTACTGACAGTGAATATCGGAATGCAGCCAAAAAAAGTGTGTAAATTAGAAACTTGCACATTGCTTTCTCATCATTACAAATCACTACCATTGCCCCTATTTTATTTCGCTCATGAAGCTTCCTCTATGAGGAAGCTTGTATTTTATTTGATGCATAATTATTAGTATTTATTAGTTTGGCTTCTTCATAGAGGAAGCTTTATGAGCGAAATAAAATAGGAGCAATGATAGCGATCTGTAATGATGAGGAAGCAATGTGCAAGTTTCTAAATTACACTTTTTTTCATTTTAAATTTAACCTAGTTTTATAAATTGGAAAAGGATCAGTATAGTAGCACAAGTGGGGTTTTACAATTGACGCAATGTCAAATCGATGTTGACTTTGTGAATTCAGGCTACATGGTCCATATATGGATTTCGCATATGGACCTTTGATCGCGTATAAAGCTGGTTCTAATCAACCAAATCTTAAAGAGTTATATATGAATAATATGAAATAGGAGTAGAAAAAACTGAAGAATTTAATAGAATTAGAAATAATCTGATATCTCAAAATTTATGGAAGTTAGAGCAGCCACGGTTATTTCACAAAAAATTGAAACTTTTATAAAAAATGAACCTTTTTACCGGTTCATCGCCAAATTCAATACCAACCTTCTTAATGATACTCTACATTTGAAAAAAAATTGTGCCCGATATCTCAAAATTTGCGGAAGTTAGAACAACCACGGACATCAAATCCGTACACACACACGCACACACACACGAACATTTTTTAACGTAATTTTTCGACATTTTAGAACATATTAGCATCAAAAACTCAAAAATCAATCTTTTCTTTGGTTTTTTTTACCCCTATTTCATATATAATTCTTTTAAATTTGATTGATTAGACCCAACTTTATATGCAATCAAAGGTTCACATACGAAATTTATAAAAACAAAGCTTTCTCTATGAGGAAGTAATAGAGGATTTTATTTTCTTCTAAAATTAAAAAAAAACAAAGATTACCTTAAAATCTCACAAATACCTCTACCTCTACTTACGCAAGATATGTGTTTATCTTAAGACGACCCCTCAAAATAGAGTAAGTTCTGTTTGAAACATTTTTTCAAATAACAAATAATTTAGGAGATAACCGTGTAGATTAATTAAAATGGCCCACCTTGTAAAACATAATATACATATATTGAAAATTATGTATATGTATCTATACTTATTCAATCTTGAATTTATTTTAACACAGTGTGCCTCCTATGCCATTGGATATAAACAAAAATGATTCATGGAAAGGCAGTAGTAGCGATAGTGATATTAATGATGTAACAAATATAAAATCTTTTAAACATACATCCAATCTTTTTATGTACAATAGTATACCTAGTCCAACATATGTTAGCCATAAAGTAGCTCATAAACGTAGAAAACAAAAAGGATGTGAGCCAGAAATTTCCACAAGAATATTACCTAAAAGAACAAGAGTGATGTCAATAAAAAATAAAACGCAGCCAGGAAAAGCACAGGTACATACGATATATTTTCTATTTATATTTTTACAGTATATTTATAGGAATAAACAGTTAAATTTGTTTCTAATAATATGTATTAATAAGCAGGAGCTGAAGAGACAAGTAAATAAGATACAAAAGAAAAAGATGCTAAAAGATAAGTTTAAGTCTAGTCGTGTGTGCAATGGACAGGTATCTCATGTAAATTCTAACACTATGAATAATTTGAAAGAAGCCTCATATAAGAATGGTATTTCACATGACAATAACTATAAACATTTGGATCAAAATGTTTTAAAGATCGACAAGAGAATTACATTACAAAATAAATCAATTAGAACAAGTGATTCCATCACAGATTTCAAACAAATAGCAAATTATCAACAAATCATCAAGCCATGTTTTGTTAAGCTAAATACTTGCGCTGTTCAGAATTACACATTGAATCGTGAAGAGATTGCAGAAAACAAGCAAGATATACTGCACAGTGTAAAATGCTTGTATACAGATACTTTACAGACTGACAAAGATGTTTCTAAAACACAGAATATTATTTCGCGATCAGTTTCAACTGAATATAATGACTTTGGAAACTTTAAACACAAGTCAGTCAAACAATGCTCTGTAGCAATATGTGATAATGTTAAAGATTGGTATGTATTGAAGAGTAAAAGAAACATGAAAAATACTATCAATATAAGTGACAAGTCAAATATATTGCATTTAGTTTCCCATAATTCATCTGAAATTATTCCAAATTGCAATAAAAGTATCGAGTTTGCACCGTATGATACAAAAAAAATTAAAAATAGTTTTGTAAAAGTGGAAAGATTAAAAATAGAAGAGTTTATAAAGAAAAATAATACAGTATCTAATGAAAAAAAGCAAAATCTGGCTTCTAGCACTCCTATTGGCAAACAAGTAAAACCTTCCACCAATTTAATAAATTTTTCACCTATTAATTCTAATATTTATGACAAGTTACATTGGAGCCATGAATGTTCATTAGTAACTACAAAGGAA
Source organism: Temnothorax ravouxi (assembly GCA_030770255.1). Taxonomy (NCBI): domain Eukaryota; kingdom Metazoa; phylum Arthropoda; class Insecta; order Hymenoptera; family Formicidae; genus Temnothorax; species Temnothorax ravouxi. Next base: position 98,268 of record JASTWP010000496.1, read on the forward strand.
GATATTTCCAACATTGATCGGAAAGATTCTCGTTCTTTGATGTCAGAATGCTATAAACTTGATCCTTCAGAAATACAGGAACAACAAACACAAGTTTTATTGTCCCAGAAATCCCAAATGTCTACAGATTCCGCTCTTAAGAATGAAATAACATCTTACAAGGACAATACTCATACAGTTATTCAGAAATATGAAACAAAATGTAATGTTGAAATTCCGTATTCCTTAAATATGTCTGCTGTAAGTACTAATCAATCACGATCATTATTTGACGATACAGCATATAATCATTTGGCGAAAAGTACAAATAAAGATAACATAAAAGAAAGCTGTTTTTCGGATGCGCTGGCATGTAAATTTGCAAAAATAAATAAGGCGGATTCATCCGTTGACTTATGTTTAGAACAAAAGCAATTATTAAGTGACAATGAGCAAGCTGATGCAAGCTCGCGATACATACCTTCCAAAGTGTGTATAACATTCAGAGATTTAGATAATGACATGCATATGAGACAAAAATATGACAGTGAATTTCAAAAAAATTACAATACAAGAATAAATGCTGTAGAAACGGTTCACGAAAATCTTAAAGATGAAACTGTTGACATTAGTAAACATAGTGTACTCGGTAAAAGTCAAGATAATATGGTTGATGCTTGTCCCTTTACACGATTGCAAGATCCGATCAGAATAGGAAGAAGAATACAGTATCCTAAATGGCATCTTAGCATGTCAAATATCTCCAATAGTTTGAATAATGAAGCCACACAATTGAACAACGAAATATTTTGTTGTGTCGCAACTGATAAAGATTTTTCTAATGTTCAATTAACATATAATTCCGAGCGTTCTAAAAATGTAATAAATTCGTCTTTTGATCATTCTGAATCATTCAATTGTGCGACTCAGTACAATAGTACAAATAAACAAATAGAGAAATCTGTTTTTTTAAAACCGGGCAAGTATTGGGCTAGATCTTTGTCAATATTAAACAATATAAACAATGGATCCGATTTAGACAAGTTAAGTATTGGAAAAGGGAAAAAATGGAGGCACAGCGTTAGAAATATATTGGATATGCAGAAACGAGGTAATTTTTTATATTAGATAATAATTATATATAATACTAACATGTTAAAGAATGTACATATGTATGCATGCATATCGTAATGCAAACATAAATTACATAAATTATTATAAGTAATCATTTCTTATACATCGATATCGATAAAGCTATATCTTTTTTATAAAAATGATTTTTATTTTACATGTAATTTTTCAGTTATTTTTGTAACAGACAATGCTTTCCATTTAGTGACACAAACGTCATTCTATCTTTCTTGACATTAAATGTAACAAAGACAGAATGATACTTAATTGTGTCGATTTGTGTCACTAAATAAAACTACTCTGTGTACTTTCACTACATAGATAACATATGTACGTATACATACCTGATTATACATACTTATATACATACGTATACATAAGCCGTGATCCTAGTCGGTTTTTTTCGGTTTTTTTCTTAGCACTAAAATACGTATTAATACACTAAAGTACGCATTAAAATCTAGGTCATGGTGGTCGATATTATATCGAAAACGAAAAAAAATTAATATTTTTTGTTATACGTGACGACCACCACATATAAATTCGACCACCATGACCTAGATTTTGATGCATACTTTAATTCTAGACAAGAATTTTGCATTTCTATAAAGCCAATTAAAAGATTAGTGCTAAGAAAAAAACCGAAAAAAAACCGGCTAGAATCACGGCTTTAGGATCACCTGAATAATGCAATAGCACTAATAGCACATTCCGCGAACCTACCCTATATAAAGTTTATATATTAAGTAAGATTCCGAATATATTTATTATTTTAGGCTACAGTCCATTTGATGCTACAAATGCTTTGAAGCGTTCTTCTTTTTCTTTTCATTCAAAATCAAGAGGAGAAGCAGAATGCTTTGAAGCATATTTGTAATGTTAAGTGGACTGTAGCCTTAATTTTCTTAAAAAACAACTGTAGGTAATTTATTAAACACTAGACACTACAGACGCGCGCTTCGCGCGCGCTATTTAGCTTTAACATTGTGCTATTACTATTAACACTATTAACCCTTGATACACACAACTGTCAAAATATACAATGACAGCTGCAAATGAAGTAAGCGCAGCAAGAGAACCAATCGGCATCGCGGAAAAGTGACAACAATACCTACGACATGCCCTTTTTAGAAAAGGAGGAAAATTTTTATTTAGAGGCAATAACCCAATAACATCTTATGAACAAATATAATAAGAAGTGTCTTGTGATTTGTATATTTAATGGTAATTATGAAGGAGAGGGGCTTTCTCACCAATTTGGCTGAAACTTTACAATTTTGTGTATTTTGGTGCGTAAAACATGAATCTATAAGTTAAAATTGTCGCTCTTAATTAGGAAAAAAGTTATTAAATACTAAAGTTGACGGTTGCGTTAAAAAATGCATAATAACTATTTCTCTTATCTAACCATTTATTCAATAGATATATTATAGCATATTCAGTACAACATAACTGCATATTTTCTAAAGAAAATAATAATTTATGTTCTTTGTTAAAGCAGAGAATAGTTGGACCAACCATATTTAGTACAACAAAAACTGGATATTTTCCAAAGAAAATAATAATGCCATAATATATTGAATTAAATGATTTTAAAAAAAATAGAAATAGTTATTATGCTTTTTTTAAATGGCATATTAAAAAGTCTATAAATAGGTACATAGTATAATAAATGACAGACATCCTAACCACACAACTGTCAACTTTAGTACTTAATAACTTTTTTTCTAATTAAGGGCGACAATTTTAACTTATACATTCATGTTTTACGCACCATAATACACAAAATTATGAAGTTTCAGCCAAATCGGTGAGGAAGCCCCTCTCTTTCATAATTACGCATTTTTATAATAATAAGACTGAGTAAAAAAAGAGTTTCGATAGTTGTATTTATAGTTTTCAGTAAATGGATAGACTTTGTGGTATTTATAATCTGATAGTATTATACACAAGGTGTAACAAAAAAGTTGTCCACTATTTTAAGGATGAATAGTACACATCAAAATAATGAAAAAAATTCCTATCAATATAGATTCGCAAATGATTTCCTACTGAGTTATGGGCATTACAACTTTTGAGCCTAAATTCGGTTTATTAACGAACAGAATACGTTTTAAGTTGTCAAAATATGTACAAAAATTAAAGAAAATGTTCAAAATGGCATCTTTGCATGAACAATACATTGTTCGATTCGTTCGGTTCGGTGCCAATGTGTGTGTACAGGATGGATGTGCAGAAATACGTAATATTCCTGGTATCTTTGAACATTTTAGGGCGAACATGAGAAGATGAACCGAACAATGTATTGTCATGCAAGGATGCCACTTTAAACATCTTTAATTTTTGTACGTATTTTGACAACTTCAAACGTATTCTGTTTGTTAATAAACCGAATTTGAACTCAAAAGTTGTAATGCCCATAACTTAATAGGAAATCATATATATATATATATATATATATATATATTTCCGAATCTATATTTTCATTATTTTTATACGTACTATTTACTCTTAAAGTAGCGGACAACTTTTTTGTTATAACCTGTATATAGTGTGGTAGACAACTAGTAAAATTGTAACAATTATTATGTGCAGGAATTTTCCAAAGTTGCTTGAAAAAAGGCAAAAATGATACGGATTTATCTAATGATAGACTCAATGCGTCAAACGTATCACCATTTGACAGTAACAGCTGTAAAGAATTCAATGTAACGAATTATGCTAGATTTTCTAAAAGAATCTCAGTGAGAGTTGTGCTTAATAATACAAGCATCAAGCGTGATATCAAAGATACTCCATTTCTTGAAGCATTTGGAATAACAACAGAAAAATCTCCAAGCTTGAAACTATCATGTAAGTATTTTCACTCATATGTTGCTATATTCTATTCGTTTTACGACACTACATATTTATATGTTACACGGAATATTATATTAATTGATATAAATAAAACCAATATTACAGATCAAGAGGAATCATTGATACATGATGATCGAATTATCAGTAGTTCCACAATTGCAAGAGACGTTGTTTTACAGAAATGTTCCCAAAACTGTTATATGTCTTTTGCGGATCGTTTCCCAGATTCGTATGTAAATCTTTGTATATATATTTGTACAGTTGTATTAACAGTATAATATATATAAACTGTATTATTAATTGTTCATATTGACAGCTATTTAGAACATTGTTGCAAAATAGGCGAAGGTGTTTATGGAGAAGTTTTTCTTTATGAGTACGATGGTAAAAAATCTGTTATAAAAATTATTCCTATAGAAAACGAACAGTTAGTCAATGGTGAGCCACAAAAGAAATTCAGTGAAATATTGTCAGAAATTATGATTGCAAAGTGAGTCAACTCATTATGTGAGTCAATTGCATGCAGACATTGTTGATAAAAAACACTAAAGAGGATGTTTGCAGAGAATTGGATGATCTGAAATTAAATGCTGCATACAAAACTGATGGATTCGTAGAAGTTAAAAATATCAGCTGTATTAAAGGAAAATATCCAGAGAAACTCGTAGAACTTTGGAATATTTATGATAATAACAAAACATCAGATAACGATTGTCCATCAATGTTTGGTGAAAATCAATTATATATTGCTCTTGAACTCGGCCACGGTGGAGAAGATCTTGAAGCCTTCGTTTTCCAAACCGCGGAAGAGGCTTATGCTCTATTTTTACAGGTCTGTTATTTATAATTGCGGTAAGGTACAAATACACTTTTCGAAAATTATGTTTAATTAGTTATTCATCAGTATTTAAATTTTTATTTTTTACAGATAGCATTGGCATTAGCAATTGCAGAAAAGGCACTTGAATTTGAACATAGAGACTTGCATTGGGGTAATGTATTGGTATCAAGAACAAAAGAACCATATATGTATTACAATCTTGGCGGGAGAGAGGTCAAGTTTCCTAGCAAAGGTGTAAAGGTGTGTTCTACGAAAGACATTTTAAATACTATTACAACTTTGATGTATAACTTAAATGAATTTTTTTCAAGGTATCTATAATAGATTTTACACTATCGAGAATGCTATACCAAGGGTGCTGCATATATAATGATCTTGCACTAGATCCAGCTTTATTTACTGCTCATGGCGAATATCAATTTGAGATTTATCGTCTTATGCGTGACAAAATTCAGTAAGTTGCATATGTTTTATTTTTTTATCTTTTTTTATACCGTATTTTTATTGTGTGTAGGAATAATTGGCGAAAATTTGAACCATATACGAATGTTCTGTGGTTACATTACATCTTGGATAAAATGATTACAGTAGTAAGATACAAAAGAAAGAACTCGAAAGTACATAAACACACTGTTATCAAATTAAAAGACTTTAAAGATACAATTTTAAACTACGACAGTGCATACGACTTTGTAATCAATTCTAATAGCGTTGTGTATCTATGATGTAAACCCATATGAAAAAGTGATAAATCAAACTACAAAATTTTTTAGATATTCTGTAATATTTAACAAATATAATGATACATATAAATAATTGTCATATTATTACAACATTGAAGCCCTAAAATTGTAATATGTATGTACATGTACCTACTCCATCCAACGAGAGATTGAAGAGTAGATCAGACGAAAACTCGTCCGTCTCGCGCAGGTCTCTTCCCACAGAAGACCTAAAAAGTCCACCTCTACATTGCCATGCTGCTTGACATCTTGCCAGTGCGACTTCTACCTCAATAAAAAGTGTTTTCCATTTACTGACACAATACTACGTTTACGCGAGCGTTACTTCTGTAGTAACTTACGATAATTTACTCCGCGTAAACGAGTGATATATCGTAATTAAGTTAGTAACGCTCACGTAAACGTAATAACAAGTCGACACAAGTCTCGTTCTGTCTTTGTTACTCGTTGAATACCAAGAAAGATAGAACGACGTCTTATGTTGACTTGTGTCACTAAATGGAAAGCACCCAAGGGGCTCCTTTTTTGGGTACGATAGTACCAAAGGGTGCGTTTCCACTGGTCGCGTTCAGTAGACCAAGCCGCTCAGTAGCAGTCGAACGTGATTGGCTCTTACTTTTAAAACCAACCAATCAACGCGGAGTGTTGATAAGACGAACTCAACAGTTGTATCTGCTGAACGCGGCCAACTATACGCGTCGCGCATCGCGTCACGACGCCGCGTCATGAGTTAGGCCCGGTTTCACCAACGTGATTTAATCTAATCGGTCGATTAAACTCACTCTTCGTCTCTTTCTAGGGGAACAGTTGGAAAGAGATGAAGAGTGAGTTTAATCGACCGATTAGATTAAATCACGTTGGTGAAACCGGGCCTTATCCAATCAAAAGGCTGCGTTTCGTTATTCACTCGCAGTACTGGCAGCACTGAAATCGGTTCCAATATACGCGGCAGTAAGCTGTCAAAGCGTTTTCGTGTTCATGTGACGTCATAGATTTTGTCGTCACTTCCTACTTCCATTACTGCGGCTCGCGAGGTGAGGCATTCGCAGTAAGAACATGGCGGCTATGGCGGCACCTTTGGAGAATTGGTCCTTACCTATGTGAATCTGGCACCCGACTTTCAAAAAATTAATTTTTTTACGGAAAACGTTAGCATTTTGTTTGTAGTTGTTTGTAGTAA